>PVKB01000484.1:405097-522309 GCA_004027205.1 Ctenodactylus gundi | reverse complement strand
TCCACCGGGCAAGAAGGAGTTAAGCCCTCTTCCCTTCCCCCCACGCCAGCTTTTTTTTTTCTTTTTCTCCTTTATTTTCCTTTTAATTTCCCGGGCGGACGGGAGGGAGGGGATTAGGGACACAAATCCGATCTCCACCCGCTCCCCGGAGGGTCCGGCTTCCTAGCCTGTGCGGTCCCCCTGGGGACGGGAAAGAAAGGCCCTGTAGCTCGGCCCCAGCCATCCCCACTCTGGGTCCCCCCTCGAGCGGAGCGGCCCGGCCCTGCGGCCCGTCGCCCAGCGGACCGGGCCCTCACCTCCAGCCTCGGTCATCTTCAGCGTGCGGGGCCCTGGGATCCCCTCAGGCCCATGGTGCCGGAGGCGGCGGCCGCGCGGGAGAGGGGCGGGGGGCCGTCACCCCGGCCGCGGGGGGCTGCGGGCCGGCTCCAGCCGCTCCATCCCGGGCTGGGGGTGCGGGTCCGCGGGGAGGGTCCGGAAGCGGGACGGACCGGAGAGCCGGGGCGTGTGAGGACCCCCGGGGCGGGCTGCAGGAAGCGCCAGGCGCGGGCGGGGCTGGACCGGGACCTGTCGGGAGGATGCTCCGTGTGTGCGTGCGTGTGCGTGTGTGTGCGCGCGCTCGCGTGTGCGTGTGTGTGTGTGTGTGTGAGAGTGAGTGAGAGAGAGAGAGAGAGAGAGAGAGAGAGAGAGAGAGAGAGGAAGCCCGAGACGAGCAAGAGCCGCCCCCCGCCCCGCCCCGCCTCGCCCGGCCGGCAGGTCGCGGCCCCCCGCAGCCCGCAGGACCCGCAGGGGCCCCGGGGAGGGGCGGGGCGGGGCGCGTGGCGGGGGCGCGTGGCGGGGAGGCCGGGAGCCCGGGAGACAAAGAGCGGGAGGGAGGAGGGGCGGCGGCGGCGAGGACGGCGCGGCGGGGGCCGGGCCGGGGCGAGCTGCGGCGACTTCTCGCCCTCTGGGACGCCGCGCCCCCGAGTCCGCGCGCCCCGAGGGTGGCGGGGGGGGGGGGGGGGGGGGGGGGGGGGGGAGATGGGGGTGGCCCAGCCTCGGGATCCACGGGGCTGCCGCCTCCTCCGCAGGGTCTGCGAGGGCTTCCGATTCATTCATTCATTCATTCATTCAGTGAACATTTATGGAGAAGACCACCCGGGTGCCAAGGACAGAGGAGACCGCGGAAACGGAACCGAGCTGGTCCCGGTCGCCAGTGCTCGCCGTGCAGTGGAAGGGAGGGAGTCACAGACAAATAGGAAGGGCCCCGCGGCCCTGAGTGCGGGGCAGCCGGGTCACGGAGCGCCTGGCAAGGCCTGAGCGGCTGGGGAGGGGGCCATAGGAGATTTCAAAAGATGGTGCGTGCCTACTCCAGCCGTTCAGGGCAGCACCAAAGCTGTCATGGTGCTGGGGGTGGGTGGCCCAGAGGGGTAAGTGAAAGGAGGCTGCGCAGTGTCCTAAAGGTCTGCACTTCATTCTACCTCCATGATTAAAAAATTTGTTTAAAAAAGTTCAGCAGAGGAGGGGGAGGCACAGATCTGCAATTAGGGAGAACCCTTGCCTTGCTCCTTGGGGAAGGGGTGGCAGGGAGCAGCTTGAAGGCCACGAGCTCCTGCGGGAGGCTGTTGAGAGATCACAGCGGGGCGGACGCAAAGATTAGACCTCAGACTGAGAACTGTTCAGGGCATAGAATTGAAAAAATTGACAGGATTTGGGGATCCAATGGACAAAGATTTGAGGGAGAAGGGGGGTTCAGATAGTATATTGGCTAGAGGCAGCGAGCCTTAAAGCTGGGCGTGGATGAACTCAGACTTGGACCTGATGAATTGGAGGGGGCTATCCAGTCAGCCAGGGCGATAATATAACCAACAGCTAGCTACTATAGGGCAGTGCCAGCAGTGCTGGGTGAGGGGTGTCCTCATCCTAAGCACTGCCCAGATACAATGTCCCTCTTGCAATAACTCATGAAGCAGGTGTTTCTATTATCCTCGCCCTGGGAGAAACAGAAGTGGGAGCAGGAAAGTGACTTACTCAAGGGGGAGTGGTAAAGCTGGAGGAGAATTCAGTGAGCAGATGTGAAGCCTGGAGGCGTAGATAGCTCCCTGCTGGCCCACAGGAGTCTGCAGCCCATCAAGAACCTGTGGACACACATGCTGAGACAGGATGATCTTGGGACTGTGGTAAGAACAGACTTAATAGCCTTTAAAGGCTGATGGCAAGAGATCAGGTGAAGCTGGGGTGGGGGGTGTCTCTGACATATTCAGCACTTGTGGGCAGTCAAGGGGTTCTGGTTAGACTGGAAATCTAGGGAAAAGGTGGCATGTTTGGTGGCAACCAGGGGAAGGCAATGTCTGAGGTCTTTAAAGATGATGTGATTTCATGGAAATACTACTACTCTACCATAAAGAAAGATGAATCTATGTCATTTGTAGGAAAATGAATGCACCTTGAGACCATCATATCTAATAAAATGAATCAGACACAGGTTAAATATCACATAGTTTCTCTAATATGAGAGAACCAAACTATAAAAAATTAACATGGCAAAACAAAGGAATGATGGAAGAAAATAGGAAGACAGATTTTTGTGAAGAAGGAAAGGGATGTTGGGTGGGATCATTTTATATGGAAGTCAAAATGATCAAGATGCACCAATTCCTTAAGTTGAATGTTATTACTGTCACCAATACATACCAATAAAAAGAATAATTTGGGCCAAAAAATGATATGGTTGTTAGGTACAGTGGTACATACTTATAATCCCAGTTATGCAGGTAACTGAGGCTGGATTGAAAGTTTAAGCCCAGCTTGGCAATTTACTAAGTCCTTGTCTCAAAAATTTAAAAAAGGCCTGTGGCAGAGAACTTGCTCTATGGTAATATGTGTGAGGCCCTGGGTTCAACCCCTAGTGCCACAAAAACAAACAAATAAATAAGTAAATAAAACATTTAAAAATAGGATGTGTTTTTCAGGCTCTGCTGAGATTTAGGTCAGGATGTATGGGGGAAGTGTTATTATACAGTCCCGTAGATCCCTAGGGGTTGGGGGATGATGGGTGTAAGGTCAGTGATGGGACAGGGAAGGTGTTCTGTGGGAGGACATCTGCTAGGCCACAGGACCACAGAGGACCCCTGTTTCCAAGGATGCCTAAGCTTCCAGGAGCTAAGAAAATATTCCATCTGATTTCCCATCCCTGAAGTAAGTGTTGGGGTTGTGGTAAACCTGCCCAAGCTTCAGAACCTACATGGGAAGCTGCTGAGAGAACACACAGTGGAGGACATGAAGATTAGAAATCAGGTTGAGAACTGTTCAGCACATAGAATTGAAGAAATTGACAGGATTAGGGGGTCCAGTCAACAAAGATTTGGTGGTGGAGTCGGGGAGCTATAGTGACAAACTTTGCACAGACCTGAGAAATTCCCAGCAAAACAATATGTAACACTGCCAGCCGCATAACAGACTCAGGATTAAACTCAAGGGCTACTAGTCCCACCTTCTAAAACAAACATGTAAAGCCCCTTACCTACTACACAGAATAGACAGGGACAGCCAAACTCTACCCAATGCTTAGCCTTAGTAAGACCAGAAGTCCTCACAATCCACATCTGCCTTCCTCCCCGGGGAAGGTCCAGCCGACTTACCTCTTAGGACTTGTTGGCAAGGTTTCCTGAGTAACAGCCTTAGCACCCAGTGACTTATAACTCCGTAATAATGATCTGTAACCTCATGGCTTTGTGGCCTATGATCATGGGGTTCAACCACCTGGATCTGTCTTCAACATCACTGAGGCTCTCAGTGTTCCAAAGATGATCCATGTAGAGGAGATAGCCTGGGATGCATAGCCACCATTCACAGGTCTCCAGGTGACACTTGGGTGGCAGGACTGGACTTGCCCTTTATGGCCCTGAGGTACAGAGCTAGATTTTTGAGGGACAGATATGGCAAGCCAGACTTCAGCTTGACATGAATGATGTCCATGTGGCGGAGCCATCCACAAGGAAGTGGCTGCTTCAGGAGTTGTTACTGGAATTTTGGTAGAGGCCACTCATCCCAGGACGTGTCACGATGCCAGGGTCATACTAAAGGGCCCTGAGACTGAGATTTCCATTCCTTACAGGTGGAAGGTGAGACTCCTGCTCAGGCCAAGCCACAGAACTCAATTATAGGGCTTCACTCCTGCATTTGCACCCCGGCACCAGAGTCAAGAAAGGTGCTGTGAAGGGCTAGGTCTCTCCGCACCTTGTGACCTCGCCTCTGGAACTACCAGAGCCTGTCCCTGAGCCCACACATATGACTCCCAGTCCCTCTAGCCTGGCAAGGGTAAGGGAGCAGCTGGACGGGCTGACAGAGTAGGGGGCTAAAGCTGTTTAAGTCCTCTCAGGGCCACCCAAAGAGTAACATTCTGCAGGACCCGAGGCCAAATCCTCCCTGAGATACTACCCCACACTCCAAAAAACCTTTGGTCCTTTCTGGTACCTTCTACAGGGCGTCTCTGAAGAGTATCATCGGTTCAGCTCTCAGGGAGTAGGATTTCCTTGGCATTTCTAGCTCAGTCCTGAATTCCTCCAGAGTACTTCAAAAGAAATATAACTGATGGTACGAGATGCTCACAAACCTCAGTATTGGACAAAAACCATGAGTGTCGACCAGGGAACGGCAGCCAAGAAGCAGCTGGCTGAGACCGGGGACAGAGAACCGCAGAAAGCTCATCAGCGGTGGGGCAGCGCTGGTGGTAAAGACCGCCTGGAAGCCTTGACTCCTCCCCCCTGCAGCGAATCAAGAAACCACGCAGCAAGGCTCTGGGGGCTGCTTTTATGGGGACGACCTGACAGAGGGCATGGTCCGTACAAAACCGGGAACAATACATACATATATATATTATATACAGAGACGGGGTCCTCCAAGGGTGGGGTAGGGGCGGCCACGGGCCCTAGAAACCGGAAGCGCCTAGCGACCCCTCCCACCCGGCTCCGCCCCCTCCATCTGCTGGAGTGAAGTGCAGGGGCGGGGCACCGAGACAGCCAGCACTTTCAGGGGAGTTACATCTTCGGGCAGGATGGGGGCGGGGCAAGAAATACTGATAGATGGCATGGTCTATTTACAGGGGACAAGAAGCCGAAACGATGGAACTGGGTTGATTTTTAAAAATGAACAAAAATCCAGTCTTGGGGCAGGAACATGGGGATGTGGCAAAATGAATGGATTCTGATAGGGTAGGGGACCTCAGAGAAGTCTCACCTCCCTTGGTCCAACCCCCAATTTGGGATTAAAGTAAGGAAAAGAGTCAATTCACTTAGAAAGCAGGCTGTCACCAGAGCAGCCCTGGTCTCCAAAAAGACAAGTAGTAAAATTTCACCCTCCAGTCAAAATATTGGAAAAACAGTGCTGGGCGGGGGTAGGGTGAGGCCGAGTCTCTGCGATGTTAGTACAAGGCTTCCAGGTGTGGCCCTGGTAGGGCCAGGCCGGGCCTGGCCCTCTGGTGAGAAATGTCACCTAAGATGAGGGTCTCTGCAGCCAGGCCCCCTAAGCTGACCTCCCCTCCTCCCTGGTATTCTCAGGATTGGCCAAGAAACCTGGACCCCAGAGAGGCGGCAAAACAATTCCAAGAGGTTATGGCTATTTGGCACCTGGGAGAGGGGGGACATATGGAGAAGTTGAGGACTGCTGCCCTTTCCAGGAAAGGGGGAGCTGGGGACCAGGTGTCCTGGACTCTCCCTTTATTCTACTCTCACTCCCTTTTTCCCAAAGGATACATGAGAAATCAGTGCAGGGCCAGGCCCAGCCTCTGGGCTCTGGGGTGGCTCTCTATCCCTCCCACATGGGAACAGGGACCAGAGGCGCCAAGGCGACCTCCACCCTGCAGGCAGGAGGGTTAGAATGCAACAGACAGAACAATGAAAGGGAACCAGGAGGGCCAAGAAGGTAGAATCTCGAGTCAAAAGACCCAGGGGTCAGCCAGGAGCCCGCAGGCAGGGAGCAGCCTCCAGTTGGGGAGATGCTGGGAGAGCCCCAGCCTCACTCCAGTCCAGAGACGAAGGCTGGAGGTTGTAGTCTGGCAGTTTGGTCTGCAGGTCCTTGTGGCCACCCAGGCCAGCCCTTGGCTTCCCTCAGCCCTTGTGCCTCAGTCCTGTGGGACACGAAGGCCACCCACCCTTCCAGCCACTACTGTCTGCCTGGGCCACCTTAAAGGGGGCCTGTGATATAGGCCCTCTGGTCCCTGAAGCTGGGGAAGGTGGGGTGGAAGGGTCGGGAGTCGGGGCACCTGTCCCCAGGTTGGTACGGGGCGGGGCAGGGGACTGAGAACAAGGGAGCAAGGACGATGGAAGGGGATTATTATTGTCCGGTCAAGGAACGATTCCTGTTAAGTAGAATTGGAATTCCTCAGTGTTTGCAGGTTTCCTTCCAGTTCTGAGATCTGGAAAACAAATGTGGGAGTGAGTCAGGCCTGGGCACTGGGCCCCTCAGAGCTACCAGCCAGCAGTACCATCTCCCCCACTGGATCCAGGGTGGGTGTGAGCTGAGGGCTGCCCCTCACTGAGACCCTGCCCCCAGGCACCCTGAGCCTACCTTGTCTAGGAGCTTGTCCATTTCCTCCTTCCTAGCCAGCTCTGACTCCTCTAGGACCCGCCGCTGTGCAGTCTCCTTTTTCAGGAACTCGATCTCCCTGGAGACAAGCAAGGGATGGAAGGTAGGTAAGGGTGTGTAGTCTGCCTTCTTCCCAGGGAGACTAAGGGTCCCTAGCTCTGTACTCCGCTCCACTTGTCAGCTCTGCCCAATCCCTTTTCTCAGGTCAAGAGGTCACAGGTTTTCCAGAGGCTTTTTTTTTTTTTTGACAGGGTCTCACTCTGTAGCCCAGGCTGGTCCTGAACTCACTATGGAGCCCAGGCTGGCCTTGGACTCACAGCAATCCTCCTGCTTCAGCCTTCCAAGTACTGGGATTATAGGTATGCACCACCACACCCAGTTTATGTGGTGATGGGGACTAGAACCCAGGGCCTTGCACTTGCTACGCAAACACTTTAACCACTGTGCCATTCCTCCAGCCCCTCTCAAGGCCTTTAACTCCAACCCTGTGGCCCAGCCACTCCAGACCCAGTCACCCCACCATGGGGACCTTCCACCCCTAGGCTCTGCAAGGAGGGATTTCCACCCAAGGCGTCTCTGTGCCCCTGGGCCCAGGAACTGCAGCTCTGGGCCACATACTTCTGTTGGTAGTCCTTGATGAGGCGCTTGGCCTTGCTGTACTTGCGCTCCAAGGCTTGGTACTGGGCCTGGGTTTCCCGCAGGTGCTCATCCACAGCCTGGCACAGGCTCTGGGCCTCGCCCCAGTAACCCTCCAGCTTCTCCATGCGCTCCTTGTTCTCCTCCACACTCTGCTCCAGCTGTGCCTTCTCCACCCGCCAGCGCCCCTTCTCCTGCTCCAAGCTCTGCAGCTGTAGGAAGGAGTGGCCCTGGGTTGGTGGGGCCCAGAGGAAGCAAAGGGCCACCCCCTCCCAGCACTGGGGCCAAAGTTTCCAGAGAATTCCAGGAGATATGGAACCCGCTGCTCCCAAGCTACTAACTTTTCTTGGCTGGGGCTGGAAACTAAAACCCAGAGAGGGAAGAGGTAGGATCTCAGGGCTCCCAGCCAGCATCCCTGTTATTTCTACCTATTCACAGGGAAGGAAGAGGCCTTTTGTTAGTTACTAACTAGCTGTGAGACTCGGGACAATGCACCTTCTACCTCAAGCCTTGTACCCCCAACCTAAATCTGTAAAACAGGAGTGGCTCCTGCCTCCCAAGCTCACAAAGGCTAGCGAAGAGGGCAGGCGAATGCCACCACTGCACTGTCCCTGCTGTTGCCATGGTCTGCAGACCAGTCCAGGAGCTTCCTGAACAATCTGTCTCTTCCCCAGCTCCCAGGTGATCTCCAGTCCCCCAAACCTCAGTCTGGACCGTTTGTTTCCTCTACACTTACAGCCCACGGCAGGCTCCCACTTCCCACGTCACCTCATGCACTTAGCCAAATCCCAAGCTCTAGCCTAGCTCACTCCAGATTCCAGCTTTCCTCTCAAGTCTATACAGGCAACATGCCTCAAACTGGACACCCTCACTCCCTGCACAAACCAATGCTTCTTTTCTCAGCTTACTCACTGTTAGAAGGAGCCACCAACTCACAGCCATCCCAGCATTCCTTTTAAGCCTCTGCAACCTTGTTTGCTACAAACTGTCTTTGCTGCTATGTCCCAGCCACGGGGCCTCTCTGCAGACCCTCAGACTTGCTGTAGGACTTTGCAGGTGCTGTCCCCTGTTGGAATGCCCCTTCTGCCTCCTTCCAGCCTCATGAGTTGCATCAGTTCCCCCTTTGGCTATCTGCTCAGAGTATCACTTGCTGTATTTGCCACAGGAAGTCCCCTGGGACTGCAGCAGTACAGCATCCGGCTCCTACAGAGTCCCACTCGCTAGTATGTAGATTCTGACATAGCAGTTAAAGCACTTGCCTTGCAAGTGCAAGGCTCTGGGTTCAATTCCCCAGCACCACATAAATTGGGTGTGGTAGTGCAAGTATAATCCTATCACTCAGGGAGGCTGAGCCAAGAGGATTGCTGTGAGTCCAAGACCAACTTGGGCTCCATCGTGAGTCCAGGACCATCCTGGGCTACAGAGTAAGACCTGTCTCAAAACAACAACAACAACAACAACAACAAAATAAAGCAAAAAAAAAAAAAAAAAAACAGTATGCAGGCTCTAAGCTCTTAAGAACAAGGATTAATTCTGCTTTTGCCTACCATGGTTCCTGAAACTATGCTGGTCCTCTAAAAGATATCCAATGGCTATCTGTAAACTGAGTGCCCCTCAACAGACCTCTCTCTTGCCCCTTCCTTTCATGCCTGCACACACCTAGTAACATGGCCTGTTACTCTGATCCTGAAAATGTGCCCAGCCACCTTTCCTTTCCATACCCTTATCCTATACTCTGCTCGGCCCTGACATACCTTGTCAGGCACTCCTGGGCCTCTAATCCAGTTTGCCTGCCCCTAAGCCCTGCCCACCAGCAGGCCCTCCCACCTCCTAAACAATGACCTCCGAACCACCCTACCCTGACCCCAGTGCCCACACAGCCCCGTGCCAAGTACAGGACCAAAGCAGATCCCTTGGAGGGGAATTAGCAGCTGCCGCCATGGCTCAGCCTGGCAGACCATCTTTCCCCCTACAGGATGGCTGTCAGCCTAGCAGCCTGCTCCCCAAACCAGCTTCCAAGCTCACCTCCCTGCCAGAAATACCCTCCTCCTTCTGTCCCAGTCATCTCTACCATCTCTCTCCCACCCACACACGGGAGTGCATGCACCTGTGCCTGGGTGCACTCTGTGACCTGCCTCTCCCATCACAGTGGAAACCTCATGGCAGTTGGGACTCCATTAGTATAAAGTCTGTGTTTATATGGCTGTGAGCACACTTAAGCCCAGGTGTCAGTGCACAGTACATAGCACTCATGCGTATGTCCTGCGGCTCCAGCTGGTGCTGTCAGCAGCAGCATCTTTGTGCTGTTTGCCCAGGTGAGAATGCCTGTGTCCTGTGATGCTCTTCCTGGGCCAGGCAGCCTGAGTGATGATCAAACACATGCATCTCAGGGCACTTGAGGGCAGTGGGTCTGTGTATTCAGGCTGGCGCCCCTGGGTGGAACGTCACAGGAAGCACAGGTGCAGTGTCCCCATGGCTGACTGTGCAGAATGGTTTCTAAGTGAGTGGCTTTGGCATGCTATGTGCCTGGGCCCAGGCCGGCTATACCAGTTTGTGTGCCCTGGGGCAGTCTGCATTGATTATGGGGTCTGTATAAAGACAAAATGCGTGGAACAGTAGAAATACAAAGACACTAGGTTCTGACTTAGGGTGTCTCAAGATTTATAGTTCTTTTCTTTCTGCAGTGCTTGGATTGACCCAGGACCTTACACATACTAGGCAAGTCCTCTATCACTGAGGTACATTCCCAGTCCTTTTTATTTTGAGACAAGATCTCAGTAAGTTGCTTGGGCTGGACTTGACTTTGTGATTGTCCTGCCTCCAACTCCTGAGTAGCTGGAATTAACAGTGTGTGCCACAGCACCCAGCTAACCGTCTGACTTCTGACTGAGCACGTACTCAGTGTACTAGCTCACTGAATCCTCACAAGGCTCTTGTGGAGCTAGTAGCATTTTCACCCCATCTTACAGATGAGGAGATGTGGGTGTGAGGCAGCAGGTGAACGGTGGAACAGAGGAGTCTAGAGCTTGAGCTCTTGTTACTGTGGTCCCTCACCTCGCAGTGGATGCTCAGTGGGTATCTGTACCCATAATAAAGGACGAGTGTGAGCAAGTGTGAGAGTAAGGGTAGGGCCTTCATCCCCTGGCCCTCAGTCCTGTGCCTCGGCATATACATAAGTGTGTATGCATACACACATGCACAGCACACACGTATCATGCCCTCACCTTCCTCTTCAGCTGCTGGATTTCTGCTTCAGTCACGGCATGCTTGATCTGGAGCTGTGGGAATAGGGTAGCACTCAATTTCCATAAGGCAGGCACCACCCGCCACTGCCTCATCACCCCAGGGCCCTCCCCCACCTCCTTGAACTTGTGCACCAGCTTCTCTGGCTCCATGTCCACAGGGGAAAGTGCGTCCTCATTCTCTGCTAGCTCAAACACTTCGATGGCCATCTCACCACCTGGGAAGGTGGGGCTCAGCTCCTCATCCTCATCGGTGGCATACTCTCCTGTCTATGAAGGGAAACACAGGTGGCATAGGCGTGAGCACAGCTGAGGCCAGAGGTGTGCTCCAGGCCTCCTCCAACAGCCTGAGAGTCCCCTGCAGGAAGAGTACTTGCCCTATAAGACAAGGACTCTGAGGCTGGGGGTGCAGCTCAGTGATTAGAGTGCTAGCCTAAGAGGCACAAGGCCCTGGGATTGATCCCCTATCACACTTAATAGCTGGCATGGTGGTACACTCCTTTAATCCCAGCACTTGGGAGGCTGTGGCAGGAGAATTTCCAGGAGTTCAAGGCAGCCTGAGCTACACAGTGAGTTCAGCCCAGCCTGGACTACACAGTGAGACCCTGTTTAAAAAAAAAAAAAAAAAATGACAAGAACCCTGAAGAAACAGGCTATACTGTCCCCTCCCACTATGGGTCCCCTAACTCTAGACCTGTCTCTCTTCTCCTCAAATAAGATCCCCTGATGTTATGGGGTATGCCTTGCTTTCAGAGAGGGGTTGAAGGAAGGGTGCTCTTCTGGAAAGACCACCATAAGACCAAGAAGGGTCTCCAGTCTGACTCCTTCAGGAGACTAGGTGTCCTCTGGAGGGAGGATCTGCTTCCCCTCCCTCAGACTGGGGCTCCACCACCCCACCTGGGAAAGCAAAGAGGCTGATGGCTATACTGCTTCATCTAACCACCAGAGGGCGACCACATGGCCAGTCAGGCCGGAGTCCCTACCTCCTCGTCATCTTCCCCATACTGAGCGTATCTCTGCTCCATCATTTCCCGCTGCCATCGCTCCTGTTCCAGAGTCTGCTGAATTAGTTGGGCCACTTCGCTCTGTTCACCTGGCCGCTCCCGGCCAATCATAAACCTGCAGGGGCACAGTGTCATCTCCTGCTGTCTTTAGCTAGGAATGCTACCATCCTCCCCACTGGTACTCTTCAAACCAAGGCCTTCCCAGGGAAGGGGAGATGAGAGGGCTGATCCAGAGGCTGTGGTGTTAATAATGAACGGGGGAGCTGAGGCACTTCCTGGGTTTCCTTCCCAAGGGAGCACAGAAGGCCCACTAGCCCCTCTTCATCAGTTTTGGGAGATGACTGTCAACCAAACTTTACGCTACACTGCAGGGGACACGTGCTCAGAGCTGCCAAGATGGGGGCTCTTCCTCTATCATGAGGAAGAAAATGATGTGGGGAAATGGCAAAGACAACCTATAGCGCAGCGCTGGGGTTGTGGAGGTGTGGCTTGGGTAGTCTCCAAGGTTTGAGCTTCAGGAAGAGGCGGGATGATGGTGACTGAAGATTAGGATGGAGCGGAAACAGTCGAACTTCCAGGCACCAGGCCCTCCTCCTCGTGGCCACCCACATCCTGTTTCTCTCCACCACCCTTTCCTGGGGGTAGTGTCTCTCTATAAATGTTACACTTGGTCTTAGTCAAAAGGCCGAGAATTGATCCCTTTATAAATGCTATGCCAGAGATGGAATGGAAACAGGGAGCTTCTAGGACAGTCCTCTGAATTCTGGGCCCAGGGTGCCCACCTAGGATTACACAGAGTGAGTCAGGTAGGAGGAATGAAGTTCTGGGTAAAATAGCCCAACTGGGTGGGCATTCACTCTGCACATCTTGGTTCTTCAATGAGTAAATCAGAGACAGGCAGGAGAAAAGAAGAATAAACCCAGAGGGACGCTCTGGAGGGTGTGGTCCTGAGCACTGGTAGGAAGTGACCAGGGAGCTAGGGACGGGGAGGCAGGCCCGGGCAGAGGACTATAAGCACACAAATTCCCTCAGCCAGGAAGCAACCTTGGCCGGACATGGGCAGGAGGCAGAGCCCACCTCATGCCCATTCCCACCCCATCACTGGGCCCCTGGACTCTCACCGCACTCGGCCCTTGGTATTCCTGAGCACGGAGGCTGCAAAGCTCTGGGTCACTCCCACAAGACTCGTTCCATCTACCTCCACCAGGAGGTCGTTCACCTGGATCCTAGGGGAGATGACACTGGTTAAGGGGGTCTTGAGGGGGACCATGGAGCAGGGCAGAAGTGAAAACTCCCACCAGAAACTCAAGGCTCAGTCCCCACAGGGAGCCACGGGCTCACCTGTGTGGACAGGAAGAGCCGGGCAAGCTAAGCAGACAGGAATCTCATCCCCTTCTTTGTCACATCAGACAGGTCAGTGCAACATCCTGTGATCATCTCTGCCACGCATGCATGTGCCAAGCTGCCCTTTTACGTAGATATTTCTGGCCAGATCTCAGTCTCCAAACATCCTCCCAAATACATGAGGCCAGAGTAGTGCTTTGGCTCCTCTCTCAGTACTGTACTGAACACCCAACTGAGGGCCTTCACACTAAACTACATTCCTTGCCTGGTTTTTAGTTTTGATTTTTGATTTTTGATTTTGTTTTTTTGTTGTTGTTGTTTTGTTTTGTTTTTTGTTTTTGTTTTTTTGAGACAGGGTCTTGTTCTGTAGCCCAGCTCGGTCCTGAACTCAGTATGGAGGCCAGGCTGACCTTCGACTCAGAGCAATACTCCTGCCTCAGCCTCCAGAGTGCTGGGATTACGGGTATGTGCCACCACGCCTGGGTTTATATGGTGCTGGAGAATCTTGCCTAAGCACTTGCTAGGCAAGCACTTTAACAGCTGAGCCATTCCTCCAGGATCCTTTAGTTTTCATTTTGAGACAGGATCTTAGTAAGTCACTAAGTTGCCCAGGCTAGGCTCAAACTTGCGATCCTCCTGCCTCAGCCTCTCAAAATGCTAGGATTACAGATCTCTGACAGCAAGCAGCACCCTCTAGAACTCACACACTGATCTCACACTCACTGACGCAGGTGCACCCATCCTGTGCATCCCAGCTGTGGCATGTAAAGTCCTGTTCTCCATCCAAAGGGAGAGATGGGATACTTCAGCCAGCCCACCAAAGTTACGGAGGAGGTATGTGAGGCGGGGAGAACATCCTTTCTCCAGCCCCACCTCCAAGGAGTTCCAGGCTTTTTCTCAGGGCTCCACAAGACAGGGAGATACAGCCTACTGTCAATACCTCATCCCACACACTCCATGTGAGCACCCCCAACCACCAACAGAGAACAGTGGGTAAGGCTTTGGAGAGCTCAAACTATGAGGGGGAGCAGAACTGTTACCCTTTCTGTTTCCTGTTCCACTCCACGCCACCTGGGCCACAATAGGCAGAAGCCCTCCAAATGGGGCAAGCGTACCTCTAACAACATGACCACACAGTCAGCCAGCCCTCACAGACTGTCTGTCTCATGGAGGAGACACCGGTTTGGTGCCATCACAAAGGACATCAGTATCTCCCTCAGCCTCTCTGGGGGATGCCCTAGAGCACGTCCTACCTCCACTCCTACTCCCCGAGGACACAGTACTTCTTGATACCATCACCGACTTATAGCCCTCACCCCTCCCAGCCGCCACACTAACACAAGTACACCCACGGACACACAGGTAAAGCACATCCCATCGCCCAAATGCTTCCCCACACTGCTCTAGTCACTGTCGTCACACCCTGCTGTCTTCACACCAGCCAAGCCTGCCCACTTTTGCTTCCTGGGCCTGGAGCCTCTTGCATTACTCCATTTCCTTAGCTTCCATTCAGCCTCCAGCGCTCAACCCCAGCATCACTTCCTCCAGGAAGCTTCCCTGACCAGGAGGTCAGGCCTCCTGCTGTGCACGTTCTATATTTTTCCTTGTCCCTTGTCTAGTGTGTATCCCTTGTCTAGTGTCTGTCTACCTCACTATACTGCCAGCTTCCTGAAGGCAAGGCCCTAGGCACTACCGGCTTCGGCCCAATGACAGACCCTAAGTATTTGTTAAGCCATAAAGATGCTCAGACACATTCCAGGCATACAGTCATACTCTCCCTGCCAAGGCCGTGACACTGCACACCACACACCCCATCTTCAGAATGCAAGCACCCCTCTTCCAGAATGCAAGTACCAAGAAGGAAGAGATCCTGTCTGCTCATGGCAGTTTCCCCTGGGCAAGCCCAGCACTGTACTAGGCAGTGCTCCGGGGAAGCCTGGACGACAAGAGAGCACCTGAGCCTCCCAGGGAAGAAAAGGCTCCTGCCACCCCCCTCCCAGCAGTCGCCCACAGATGGCAGTGGGCGAGGGGACTAGGTGAGAGGAGGGAGGGAAGGGGTAGTACCTGCCATCCCGATGGGCTGCACCGCCCTCTGTCACGGTCTTGACAAAGATGCCCAGCTTCTCCAGACCCATGTCGGCCCCAGCCCCCATGCCGATGATGCTGATGCCCAGGCCCTCAGAGTCTGCAGGGCAAAGAAAGGAGGTGCCAGGGCTGGTGGCAAATCTCCAATCCTGCATCCTCACTCTAGGGCACAGATCTTCTGGAGGCAGTCCCTAGGCTTACAGGAGAGTCCTCAACCTTGGGGAACAATTTCTATCTATACCCTCTTTGCCAGGCCAGCTCTGATGGCTTTGGCTCGCCCTGCCCTCTGCCCCATCCCAGGAGTTGAGGAGCAGCAGGGTACCAAGGGTGTCATGGATGTGACACATTATTGTATGTACAGACAAATGTGTGGGGCCGGAATGGAGGGCTGTTACAGAACTTGGCCCTAAACCTTTTGATCTCCTTCTCCAAGAGTCCTATCTGTACCTGCAGTTTCACTGACCAAGGACCTGGTTTCTGCCCCTCTAGTTTCATGAGTCTCAAATATCCAAACTCATGACCTTGCCCTGCAAATATTCCTTCCTGGGAGATGATACTACCACTCGCCAGCTGCCAGGCCTGGCAAGCACCTGAATTCCTCCTTCCTGCCTCCCACCCTCCACCTAAGCCAAACCACCACCAGTTCCAATTGATTCTACCTCCCAGTCCACTCACTGCTGGCTCTGTCATCACCTTGTCCATATCACAGTGGTCTCTCCAGCCCCTGATGACCCGCTCCCTGCACCCCAGCCTGCTGTGGTCTTTCTAGAGTACCTCTCCCAGGCCTTGTAATAGTTCTACTTCAGCCCAGAAAAAAAAATAAAAGACCGTATTTTCCCATGTTACATGACCCTGTTTAAACACCTTCCTGCTCTTGATGTGCAAATGCAGCCCAGCCCTTGCAATCCCTAAATTCTTCCTCTTCAGAGTCAGTTCAAGAATCCGTTCCTGGGGACACCCTGCCCAGTATGATCAGTCCTCTTGAATGTTTTTTGCTTTTGAGACAGGGCCTCACTCTGTAGCACAGGATGGTCTTGAACTCACTACATAGCCCAGGCTGGCCTTGGACTCTTGGTAATCCTCCTGCCTCAGCCTCCGAGTGTTGGGATTGCAAGCATGTGCCACCATGCCCAGGATTATGTGTTGCTGGGGAATCGAACTAAGGGCCTTGCCCTTGCAAGGCTTGTATCTTAACCACTGTGCCATTCCTCCAGCCCTTTCAATGTTTGGTTTATTTGTTTGTGCGTTTGTTTTGAGACAGGGTCTAGCTCTGTAGTCTAGGCTAGCCCTGAACTCACTATGGAGCCCATGCTGGTCTTAAATTCACAGTAATCTTCCTGTCTCGGCCTCCCAAGTGCTAGGATTTCAGGCCGGCATCCCCATACCCAGTTTATCTTAAACGTTTTTACAGTAGCCAGACTTCCCTTCTTCTCACTTACGGACCATATAACAAAACGGCTAGAGTGATAATCCTCCACGTTGGCTCCTCATAAGTCTCCCTGAAGGAATACTTCCTGAGGGACCTTCGTTTTTGCTGTCACCATCCCCCCAACAGCACCCAGGATTCTGATGTGGGATGTATAACGCCATGACACTGACAGGGGAGAAGCACGTTCGTGGGAGCCTCTGAGAGCACAG
The DNA here is from genome assembly GCA_004027205.1 of Ctenodactylus gundi. Lineage (NCBI taxonomy): Eukaryota > Metazoa > Chordata > Mammalia > Rodentia > Ctenodactylidae > Ctenodactylus > Ctenodactylus gundi. The sequence continues at coordinate 505,799 of PVKB01000484.1, read as the reverse complement.
GCAGAGTCTGAGGCAAAGAAGAGCTTAGTGAGCCCAGGGTGCCCAAGGGGCCCAGGCCCAGTCTCTCACCCTTCTCCAGCTCCACAGGGAACAGCTCCAACCTCTCCACCCGCTTCTCCAGCTCATACTCCGCAGAGGCTGCCATGGGATCCACATCCTCGTTGCGACGGTCGTAGTCCTCATTGGAATAGGTGCTGAACACCTAGGGAGGGGCAGCTTGTCAGAGGCTGGCAGGAGGGCAAGAGCGGCATGGTATGAGGAGGCCGAGGGGGCAGCCTGAGCCCCCGATGCCCTGCTCCTCTCTTACCACAGGCCCCTTCTTGACCCCAGGCAATCCCAGGATGACCTCAGCTCTGAGCAAAGACCTTCTAGTCCTAGACCTTTGGGGGAAGAGACAGACCCAGCCTTCTGATCCACAATGCAGCTTGGGCTAGCACAGCATGGAGTGCGAAGTCCTGGAGACTGCCAGGTTCAGGTTCACAGACCCCAGCATCCAGGGCAAAAAGAAAGTGGGAGATGGGACCCAGGGGCCAGACTGGCGAGGGTGGACACAAAGACACACAGAGAGAAGAGGGAACAGGCTGAGCAGAAGAGGGGAAGAGGAGGAGGGGAGAAAGAATGAAGAAGACACTGGCAGATGCCAGATGGGAGAGAGGGGGAGGGGGACATGAGAGAGGGAAGGAGACAGGCAGAGACCCTAGGACCCCACTCTGCTTGTACCTAAAGTGGGCCTTGGTGGAGCAGCAGAGAAGCAGGAAGGACCCATCTACCCCCGAGGAGAAGGGCAGGCCGTCCATACCACCAGGTGCCCCTCAGCAGCAGCAGCAGTGGTGGAAGCTGGGCCCTTATGCCTAGGCCTGTGTCTTTGCAGAAGGGCAGCTCCCGGGGTCATGTCTTCTGTCCCTCACATACTAGAAGGCCCAAGCAGGGTCCTAGGATCCATCCCTGAGAGGGGGAAGGAATCAAGGACCCCGGGGTGGTGGGGCCTTTCTGCCCCTGCCATGATACCTCCTACTCCCCTGTGCTGTCTCGTCCTCCTCCTCCAACCTGGACCCTCAGCCAAGGGGAACGCTCCCAAGGACAAGGGTGGGGGGGGTCTGTGGGAGTGCCGGATGCTGGGCACAGGCGGGGTGCCCCCGGTGGGAGGTTAACAAGCACCATTTGGGATATCAGGACTTGCTTTACTGTCTGTAGAGACAGGTTGGCACCACTTGGAGCCAAGCGGGGGCTGGGAGGGGTGGGAACAGCTCTATCAGCTGGCTGGGCTAGAAGCCTAAGGAGCTGGAATGAGACACTGTCTCCCCAAGGCCCGCGCCAGGGCCCCCTGTGCTCAGGAGAAAGCTTCCCAGGAACTCTGTGTTCCAGCCTTTGTTTCAGCTTGCTCCATGTCATTGCCACTCGTACCACAGAGGCTCACTGCCGTGATGGGACAGGGCAAGTGCTTTAGGACTAACTAGATACACAGCTGGGAGGGGCCCACACAGTACGTATCTCAATGTCCTCAATTTCACAGAATCAGGGACACTCAAGCTCAGGCCCGTAAAGTCCATCTGGCCACTGTACAATGAGCTATTCTCCCAACATCTGGTCAGCAGCTCACCAACCTCTCAGGGAATGGGTCGTCCATTCCGTATATAGTGCAAGATACCATTCGCTGCCCAAGGTCACAGAGCTGGCCAGTGGCAGGGCAGAAATTCTCCAGCTGGGCTTTAGTGAATGGGTCAAAGTGTCTTTGTCCTCACAGGTGTTGAGACAGGGCTTGAAGACAAGGCTGGCATGAGCCTGGATCCAGCATCTGAAGCCCCAGACTCACATTCTGCCCCAGGAGAGTGAATTCTCCCTCCTTCTCCTGGTCAGTCACCCCTACCCCACCACATATAGATTCATGCCCCCTGTGACCTCCAAAACACCCTTGTGATCTGTCCTGACCTTGCCTGCCTCTCTCTCCTCAGCCTATCAGACTCTGTTTACCTTTCAAATCCTACCTCCTGCAAGAATCCCAGCCTTGGGTTCAGAGCTTCAAGACCACCCATCGCCCCTGCATCAAAGGGTCATGTCACCAGAGGATAGGCTAGAAATGGTTCTCTGCCCTCAGTAGAAGGGCAGAAGCCTCCATCTCAAGAAGGGTAACAACTGGGTCATCAAAAGGGCAGCGAATCTTGGGCTCAGTACCAATGCAGGAATAGGACCGGGGGAAGAAAATCAGGGTCCTTGCATTAGGGTAGAGTGGGAAAAAGGAAATCCCTAGCACCAAGTCAGACACTCAGCCTGCACCACAAGCCCTGGCTCTCGTCATGGACGGCCAGCTTCAGAGTCATCAGGGAGTCGGGAAGCACTGCTCCAAATCATGTGCTATTTTTTACTGAAAAAATCAGGGTAAGGTGTCCGATATAGTCAGCGGCCCAGGCCACACTCCATCTCTCAGGGCACTTGCTGCTCAGAGGACTCGGGGCGGGAAGGGGGGTGGACAGGGACGAAAGGGAGGGTATTCCTCACTCCCTCACCGGAATACCACATCCTCCAACTCTCTCCTGGACCCCAGTGCCTTTTGATGAGACAGGAGGTGGAAAGAGGTGCTAAGGTCCCAGCAGAGCAAGGGGTTGGCCTGGGAGGGGGCAGAGGGTGAGATACACTGGGCAGAGAGAGATACTGGGCAGCTCCAGTGTCCAGGAGTAGTTATGGAAACTGCAAGCAAACAGACAGGATTTGGCTGAGGAGGGTAAAAACCAAGCAGGATACCGGCCAACGAAAGTCCCAGGACCTGGGCACTTTCATGGGCAGCCCTGGGGCATGCGCAGAGAAGCAGAAGGCAGAGGCGGTGAGAAAGTACCATCAAGGGTGAATACACCAGCTGAAAGTAAAGAGCAGAGGGGAGTAGGGAGGAGGTGGCTTTGGATTTCTAGTTCTCCCCAGAGGGCATCCCCTCCCTCCCTTTGAAGATCTCAAAGCCAGGCAGGACCCACAGACCAATCAGCAAGGAGTGGTAGGGATGGAGGGAAGCTGAGACCCCTCCCCAAAAAAGGAGAAACTCCTGCCTTCTTTCAGGGTGCCCAGAGGATGTGACAAGAACACTTGGGATCAGCCAACACCACGGGAGTCTGTCCTATTGAGCAACTAAGAGCAAAGGCATGCAGGCCTCTGCCAGCCACCCTGAGGGCTTTCCAGCCACCCCTTCTCCACAGCCTGAGGGAGGCCTTTCCCCTCCAGGGGTCACACAAAGTTTTCCCCTCCTAGTGCCATGAAGGACCTAGGAAGCCAGCCTAACACAGACCCCAGAGAACAGGACCCCTGGACCTGGCTCCCCCCCAGTCCCTATCACATGGTCATGGCCCAGCTCACCCTCAGGACCTGCTTCCTTTTTTCACTTCTGCAAAGTCCAAGTGGGGGTATAGGCAGGGAGGAGGAAGGGCCACGGTCCCCTACACCTTTATTTTGGGAAGTTCCTGGTCTCCCCCACCCCGCCCTCAGGGGAATCGGCTCCCGTACAAGGGGAAGCAGGAAGCTTTTCTAAACCGGCTTTCTCTTCCCAGGGGTGCAAGACTTACGCAGAGTGTCTCTTGAGGACACCCACACCCCTACACACCACCCAAGGCCCAGCCTCTAGCTGCGTCTGGGGAAAGGAATGCCTGGGAAAGGAAAGGAAAGCAGGTGTCCGTGGGTAGGGCAGGTGCTGGGGCGCTGGGTGGGACCAGAGGCCCAGAGACCTGAGGGCAGGTCGGGGCAGGCCACACCAGTTCCAGATCTGAAAGTCGTCCCCCTCAAACAGCTGGAACGTACCCCCACGCCCCCCTCAGGCAGGGAACTCCTGGGAAGGGGGCTGGGTGGCAGGGGCTGACTCAGCCTGCCAAACCCGGCTGGCAAGGCGGAGGAGGCCGCGCGCACGTGGCAGGGGCGGCGTGGGGGCGGAAGGGGGGCTCACTCACTTGGATCGGTGCGGTGCTGAAATGGATCTTCCGGCTCGGGGCCGGGTCCTCCTCCTCCGAGAGCCCCGGGATCTCCACGCAGCCCGACTCGGGCTCATAGGGGGGTTCCCCGTCCTCCTCCTCTTCCTCGTCGTCCTCCTCCAGGGCACTACCCCCAGAGTCCTCCCCGAGCCCACTGTAGGCGCTCACGTCCACCAAGTCCGCCTCCGAGAAGTCCTCCTTCTTGGACTCATCCGCCTCCTCCAGGGCCACGTCCGGGGCCCGGCCATCGCCTGCCCCCGTCTCGGGGCCCGCCGCCGCCGCCTCCTCTGGGGCCACAGCGGCCTTGGGCTCCTCGGGCGCGGGGCTGGCTGGGGCGCGCGCGGCGCTGTCGCTCTCCAGCGCCGCGTGGACCGTCACCTCGGCCTGGATCACCTCCCCGGGCGCCGACTCGGCCTCCGACTCCCCGCTCTCCTCCACCTCCACCGGCTTGATCTTGCGCACCTCCCGCGGCTTGGGGGGCGGCCGGGCGGGGGCCACGCGGTGCTGGGGAGGCGGCTGCCCCGCGGGGCCGCGCTCCCTCTCGGCCGGGGCATCCCCCGAGGGGGCCGGCGGCGGCGGCGGCGGGGGCGGCGGCTGGAACACCCGGGACCGCTTGCTGACCAGCTTGGAGTTGCCGGCGGGCGCCCCGGAGGCCGCGGCCCGGGGGGGCCCGCCGCGGCGGAGGCCGGTGCGCGAGTCGGCCTTCTCGAAGACGGCGCTGAGCTGGCTGACGGTGGGCGACACGGCGTCGGCGTCCAGCTTGTCCAGCGCCTCGGTGCTGCCGTTGAAGCGCACCACCACGTCCAGCTTCCGGTCCTGCAGGCCGGCGCGCTCCTGCCTCAGCAGCCGCCGCGCCGCGGCCTCCCTGTCGCCGCCCGCGGCCGCCGGCGCGCTCCGCTCGAACAGCTTCCGCGTCTCCTGCAGGCGCGACGGCGGCGGCGGCGGCGGCGCGGGCTGCGCGGCGGGCGCCGGCTTGGAGTCGAAGCGGCTCACGCGCTCGGACACGCTGGTGCCCAGCTTGAGCAGCGCGCTGTGGTCCACGGTCTCGTTCAGGCTGCCGGCGCGCGGCAGCGACAGGCGCACGCCGCGCTCGGGCGCCCGCGGGGCCTCGGCCGGGCCCGCGCCGCCGCCCGCCTCGCCCGGCGGCCCCGCCGGCGTGCCCATCTGCAGGAACATACTTTTGATGCGGTGGACGTTGGAGCCATATTTCTTGTGGTGGGCCGCCTTGGGCGCCTCGTCGGGCCCGGGCGCGTCGGGCGGCTTCAGCGCCTGGATGCCCGCCTCGTAGGCGCTGCGGTGCGGGGAGGCGCTCCGGAGGGGACCCCCGGGCCCCCGCGGCTCCGTCTTCATCATGGTGAGGGGGGCTGGGCGCGCATGCCCCCGCTCCGCGCTGCCCCCCTCCAGCAGGCAGCGGGCCGAGTCGGGACCACCGCCCCCTCACCCAGGAGAAAAAAAAAAACCCGAAAGGCCCTTTTCAGGGTCCGCCCCAGAAGCCCAGCTGCCCCAAAGAGTTAACCCCGCTTCTGAAATAAAATGGGGGGAAAAAATCCCCGAGCGCCCCGCGTGGGTCGCCTCCGCGATCGGGCTGCCAGCCCCCTTCGAAAGCCCGAGGGCCTGGCGGTCGCCCCCACCCGGATCGCGCGGCGGCGGCGCCGCTCACATCGTCCGCGCCGGTGTCACCGGGGCTGGCGGCGCGGGCGCCCGCTGCTCCGGCCGAGGGCCTCGGCTAGCGGGGCGCCCGGCACCCGCGCGCCCATGGCTGTCCGGCCGGCCCCGGCCGCTCCGCCGCGCCTCCCTCCCTCCCTCCCTCCCCCCCGCGCCCGGAGCCTCCGGCTTTCTCTGGCTCTGCCGGCGCGGCGGCTGCCGAAACCCGGACTGCTGCCCTTCTCGCCGCCGCCGCCGCTGGGGAGCTGGCGCCTCTGGGTCCTAAAGGGATCGGATTTCCGGGGCCGGAGCCTGTGGGCCCTCCCCTTCCCCTCCGCCCGCTACGCCTCGCCCCCTGCGCGTCGCAGCTGGGAGCGTTCCGCCGCCGTCCCCGAGCTTGGTCGGTCCTCAGGCGCTTGCTCATGCCAACCTTTCCCGCACGGGCGCCCTCCTCTTCAGTATAGAGGGAGCGGCGATCCAAACATGGTGGTGTCAGGGCTGCCTTTTCCCGTCCCTGATGTACAGGGCCATCTGTGTGGAGGGGCAAAGGATCGTTTATCTCAAGGTCCTGAGAGTTCCTTAGTGCGTTTCAGAGTCATTAGCATCAGACTCACTGGCTTTTGGTAAAAGTACAGATTTCCGAGCCCTCTCCCCAAACCTTGTGAAGGAGAATCTCAGCCGCTGGGCCCAGGAACCTGCATTTTAATTATTTTCCCAAGGGAAATTTTTATTTTTTTTGTTTCAAGGAAAGTGTGACTTTGGCCCAACGTTGCTGATCCTGGAGATGGGAGGGAATGAGGAAAGGGGGTAACCGCCTTCACCAGAGTGCCAGGGGGTACCCAGAGCTGTCCTGTGCCCTTAGAAGTCAGAAGAGTGTCCTGTTGCCTGTCTGCTCTGCACTCCAGGCTAGAGACGGGCTGAGTCCCCGTCTTCGTTTCTCTGCCAGGGCATTCTTCTTTCTCAAACAGGAAGAAGGGGTTTTGGAGGAGGAATTCTAGAGGCCCAGGGCCAAAGTTTCCCCAAGAGAGCTCTAACTTGGGCCTGTGATTTAAAGGATCCTGGCCACTGTGTGTAAGTGTGTGTGTGTGTGTGTGTGTGTGTGTGTGTGTGTGTGTGTGTGTGTGTTGGGGGGAGGGAGGAGGGTGACAGTGACTTACACATCCTGTGTCCTGGAAACCCAGAAAGCTGCTTTGAAGCTTCTCCATTCCCCATATAAACAACAAGTGTCCTGGGGCAACCCCTAATCCTTCCCCACCTATCTAGGCTCTAGAGATGAAAGTCCACCCTCTGAACACCTCCAGGTGTATTTGCTGCTTCTGCAAATCCCAGAAATACACGAACAGGTCGGACACTAGGACCCAGGGAACAGCCCAGGCACAAAGCCTCCCCCCTGACTCCCATCTGCTTCCTGCCTCTCAGGCCTTCCTGCGGCCTCTGCCTCCTCCCCCGCCCCCCTCCCCACCATCCTCTTCCTCCTCTTCCTGATCTCCCGCTCTCTCCCCATGTTGGCCTGGAAGGGCTGGGGAAGGGTACCCTCCTACCCCTCCGCAGTAGGACACGTGCGGGGTGTGTGGGATACCAGCCCGTCAGCACGTGCCAGAGTATGTGGGGGTGGGGGATGCGGACATTGGGATGGGAAGGGGCCGTAGGACCGGATTTCCAGGTCGGTGCCAAAGGGTTCATAGCTGGAGCCAGAAATGGTCCCCGACCTCAGGCTTTTCAGTGCCACCTACATCATCTCTGCCCGGCTGCCCAGGGAACTTCCTCCTCCCCGGTCTGTGCACTGGGGGCCGGGGCTGAGACCCCTACCCCCGAGAACCTTCCTTAGGAGGCCTCTTCTAAGAACAAGCTTTGGAACTGGGTTTCCAAGTCTTTGGGGCTGGAGCTCTCACCCCCAAACCCTAACCCCAGGTGGCAGTTGGGAGACTGAAAGCTCACCCAGCTGGGGGCTGGGAGTTTAGGCAGGGTGTCCTCAGAAGCTTTTGTGTGGATTGGAGGAGGGCACAGCCTCCACCCCCCCCACCCCCCCACCCGTGTTCTGCCCAGAATCTCCCACACCCTTGGTGGTGAGTCATCTTAACTGGTCCTAGCCCAAGGGGTCTGTGCCCACGCTTCTGGCCAGGTGGGGGATCCCCCAACTTCACAGGGTAGAAGGGCAGAGAACCAGCGGTCCTGTCCAGAGATCCCAGGACAGCCAGTAAAGGAACTGGCAACAGCTCAGAGCGAACGAGAATGATGAGGTGATTGACTCCCTTTTCCAGAAATTTCTGGGGATGAAACCCATTTATGGGCTTTGGGATATGACAGGGTGGAGCCAGCCGGGAGAGCCTGGGTAACAGAAGTTAGCTAATGAGCAGGATTATTATTTTATAGGCTCCTGGTTAGCTGAGCAGCACCCACAGCCAGGGCTGTTGAAGAAGCTTTTAGGGAGCAGTAAGTGCAGTACCATTATCCCTTCCCTAGGGTCAGCCACCAAGGAGTTGGCCTATGAGATGGTTGGGGCGGTCCCATCTTCTCTCCCCTTGTCTGCATGGAGCAGTGATCCCATCAAGAAGAGGCTACATTTCAGAGTTATAATCCAAATGAAATGAATTTTCATTCCTTAATCCTCACCTACTCCTTCTAGCTTGGCACCCCAGGATAAGTCAACAGAGAACATTCATCTTCTTCCTGGGGAAGCCATTAGCCAAGGACTCTGGTGACTTTTTTTTTCCAGTACTGGAATTGAACCCAGGGCCATCCCAGTGAGTTACATTCCCACCTTACTTATTATTTATTTATTTATTTATTTATTTATTTATTTATTTATTTTTTGGAGACATGGTCTGTCTCCGTAGCCCAGGCTGATCTTGAACTCACTATGCAGCCCAGGCTGGCCTTGGACTCACAGCAATCATCCTGCCTCAGCCTCCTGAGTGCTGGGATTACAAGCACCTGCCACCACTACACATCTTTATGTGGTACTGGGGAATCGAACTCAGGGCCTTACACTTGCTTGGCAAGTACTTTATCTATTTATTTATTCATTTATTCTGAGTATAAGTCTTGCCATAAGCGAGTACTTTAACCACTATGCCATTCCTCTGGCCACCCATCCTTTTTTTTTTTTTTTTTTTTTTTTGAGACAGGATCTTGCTAAATTATCCAGGCTGGGCTTGAATTTGTGATCCTCCTGTCTCAGCTTCTGAGAGTGCTGGGATTACAGGAGTGTACCACCACACCCAGCTCTGGTGATCTTCAAATGCAAGTTTCCTTCCTTTGCCCTGTTGTACCAGTAGAGTAGCAGCCAGACTTCAGATCTTGCCTCTACAGCTTGCTTGCTATGTGACCTTGAACATGTCACTTCTGATAAGCTGAGGCCCATGGATATGGGGGAAGGAGAAATTTTCTGGTCATGGCTGAAAAGCAAGGCAGAACCCCTCCCTCTTCCCCAATGAGAAGGGCCATCTGGGAAGATGCTGTTGGAGGACAGTTCTTCAGTCCCTCCAGGCTTGCTAGATTTAAACACCAGGTGTAACAACAAAGATGGTGACTCAGGGGAGAGGCCTGATGTGTGACAAGTTCCAAGCTCTCAGTGCCCTAGGCCCTGGCCCAGGCTGAGTGCCAAGGCTGGCTTCTCTTCCCAGCTCTGGGGCCTTGAGACAGCCTCCGAAAGTGTTTTTTTCCTTGGCCACGGTCATCTGAGTGGAGGCGGTCTAGACCCTGCCCTTCAGCTGTTCTGTGGAAGTCAGTCCTCATTGCCCCAGTTTCTCTCCTTTATCTGCCAAGGCTTTGGCTGCCACACAGGAAGGTCTGCTCAGTTGAGCACACAGTGACCAGGAGAGTGTAGAACCGGCGTGTCAGTATTCAGTGACCCCTTTGCAGGAAGGAGGGCTGAGCAGAGGCTTACCCAGTTTTAGAAGAAGGTGGCCAAGCTACAGGCTGACAAGGTCTCTATGACCTTGGGCCAGTCATTTCCCACCTGGAGCCTCACTTTTCTCATCCTGCTTAATATGAATGTCTGTGTTTCTCCTAAGCCATGGTGAAAACGGCGTGTCTCCCGCTCTGTGTGGGGCAGATGAACGTGCAGGCTTCCTCCCTGCTCTCGACCCCTTGTACTGGGGATTGAACCCAGGGCCTTCACATTGAGCTATATCCCCACCCCTTTGTTTTATTTTTTAATTTTGAGATAGGGTCTTAGCCAGGCCTAATAGCACAGGCCTATAATCTCACCACTCTAGGAGACTGAGGCTGAGGGAGGAGGATTCCAAGTTCTAGCCCAGCCTGGACAACTTGAAGAGACCCCGTCTCAAAATCAAAAGTGGTCCGGGGATATAGCTTATTGACAAGACTCTTAGCTTGGTCCCCAGTACTGAGAGAAAGAGAGAGAAATGCACGGTCTCACTAGGTTGCCCAGGCTCAGCCGGAACTCATGATCCTCCTAACTCCGCCTCCCCGAGTGCTGGGGGCACGTGCCGCCAACCCCAGCAGAACTACATCATGTTTGTTAGAATTCCCAAGATGCTACTTCCAATCTCAGGGACTTCGCCGAATTCCTTCATCCGTAAGGAGATAATATGCTGCCATAGAGTTGCTGGGAGGACTGAGTGGGCTCTGAAGCACAGGGGAGCCTGGAGTGCTGGCTGCTACTGATGGCACGTGTTGCCAAGCATGTATGAGTGTGTGTGTGCATGCACGTGCGTGGGCAGGTGTGGCTGGGAATGAGCACCAACCGCTGTCTGCAGCTCTGAGTGTATCTTCAAGGGACTTTGGACATGCTTTTCTCTTAAGATCTGCTATGTGAAATTCTGAATATAAGTACTTCCTGCCTGCGATTCATCTGAATCTTCTGGGATTTTTCTTTTTTTTTTTTAAACTGGGGATAGGGATGGAACCCAGGGCCTCCCACTTGCTAGGCAAGAACTACACTGCCACTGAACTACAGACACTCCAGTCCTGGGATCATTCTTTTTTTTTTTTTTTAGGAGGTCGTTTTTTTTTTTTTTTTTTTTTTTCAGCTGTGGTACTGGCCCGCTGGGATCATTCTTGAAGTGAAGGTGACCTCCCTTTACATTTCCCAAGGGGTTATTCCTGCCCTTTGGCACCTCCAGTCTCCCCTTGCACTTGCAGGGAGGGAAGGCTCTGTGTTCTCCCATGGGAGACCATGTGCTGCCTATTCTTTTATTTATTTTCTTCCTCAGTCCTGGGACCAAGCCCAGGGACTTCACACTGAGCTACATACCTAGCCCATTATTTGTTTGTTTGTTTATTTATTTATTTATTTTGAGACAGGGTCTCACTCTGCAGCCCAGGCTGGTCCAGAACTTACTATGGAGCCCAGGCTGGCCTGGGACCCACAGTAATCCTCCTATCTCAGCCTCCTGAGTGCTGGGATTACAGGTGTGCACCACCACGCCCAACTTTATGTGGTGCCAGGGAATCGAACTCGGGTACTTAGTGCTTGCTAAGAGAGTGGTTTAACCGCTGAGCCATTCCTCCAGCCCCCCATTCTTAATTAATTTTATTTATTTTGAGACAGGGTCTCGCTCTGTAGCCCAGGCTGGTCCTGAACTCACTATGGAGCCCAGGCTGGCCTTGGACTCATGACAGTTCTCCTGCCTCAGCCTCCTGAGGGCTAGGATTACAGATGTGTGCCACCACACCCAGCTTTATGTGGAGCTGGGGAATCAAACTCAGGGCCTTGTACTTGCAAGGCAAGTGCTTTAACCACTGTGCCACTCCTCCAGCCCATTTTTAATTTTTGATTTTGTGACAGTGTCTTTGTAAATTGCCCGTGCTGGGTTTAAACTTGCAATCCTCCTGCCTCAGCCTCCCACAGTGCTGGGAAAACAGACCTGCATCACTGCACACAGCTTGCCTGTCATTCTCATTTGCCCCTTCCCTTCCCTCAGCACCCCAAGGCCCCTGGGAAAGTACAGACACGTCTTCAGTGACTGAGAAGGAAGAGTCAGTGTGTGTGTGTGTGTGTGTGTGTGTGTGTGTGTGTGTGTTGGGGGGCTGGGAGAAAGGGTGGGACAAGGAAAAGATTTCTTCAAATCATCAGTTGCTGTAAAGGAAAGCCTATATTTAGCTGGGCTTAGAAGGCCTGTAAATATGTATTTTGCATTGCAGACAGCCGTAGCCATGGGAGCTTCAGAGACTTGCAGGGAGGTCAAAGGAACAAAAAAACCGGGAAAGATTACACAGTATTTTATCATCAGCAGGTTCGAGGAACTCTTCTGACTGTCTGCTTCTACTGCTAATAATACACACGTCTGTGTTTTGATGGTTTGTACTTCATCTGCTACCTGAATCCCGTACCTTGGGTGCCCCGGGAAGGGCTAGCTCTCTGAGTCACCTTCCTTTGTTATTTAGTACTAAGCACTGAACCCAGGGCCATGTGTGTGCCAGGCAAGCGTTCAGCCACTGAGCTACGTCCCCAGCCCTTTTTGTTTGGAGACAAAATCTCACTAAGTTGCCTGAGATGGCCTCAAACTTGTGATCCTTCTGCTGTAACCTCCCTCCTGAGTAGATGGGATTATGGGCATGTGACATTACGGGCATGTGATCACCAGCAGGATCAGGTCAAGCGCAGACTGCCGTTTCCTAGCCTAACGGACCCCACCAGGATCTGCTGGGCTCGAGCAAGAACAGCGCCCAGACAGCAACTCTCAGCTTCTCCACACCCCATCCAAGGCACTTCAGGTGGCCTTGGTGTGAGGGTGGAGTTGAGGACAGTTCTGCTTCAGATAGCCCTTCTATTTTCATGTTGTATGTGTATGTTTGTATGTTTCTGGGGATCGAACCAAGGGCTTTTGTACTGAACTACATCCCCAGCGTATATTTTGCTTATTTATTGTGAGATAAGGTCTTGCTCTGTAGTCGAGGCTGGTCACTATCTAGTCCAGGCTGGCCTTGAACTCAAGGCAGTCCTCTTGCCTCAGCTTCCCTGAGTGCTAGGATTGCAGGCATGCACTACTATGCCTGTCTAATTTTCATGTGATGCTAGGGGATTGAACCCAGGCCCTTGTGGATTCTAGGCCAGTGCTTTAACCAGTGAGCTATGACCCAGCCCCATATGTACTATTTTGTATCTTTTCCCTATATGACTTTCACAATGGAGCCATGATGATACTTATGGCTTTGGTTTGCCTTTTTTAATGTATTATTTTAGGGTTAGGCACATAGTTCAGTGGGTAAAGTGCTTGCCTAGTGACTCCAGGGCTCTGGGTTTGATTCCCCTATACTGCATAAGCCAGGTGTGGTGGTGTACACCTGTAATCCCAGCACTTGAGAGGCTGAGACAAGAGGATTGCTGAAAATTCAAGGTCAGCCTGGCTACATAGTAAGTTCAGGTTCAACCTGGACAACAGAGCGAGACACTGTCTCAAACTTTTAAAAAATTATTTTACCATGGCATTTAGCCAAAATATATGTACCAGTTCCTTTACTGATGGGTGTTTAGGTTGTTTCAGTGCTTCATTATTGCAAACAGGGCTGCAGAGAGCATCCTTAGCCTATCCTCTGAACCTATCTTAAGAGCATCTGCCTAAAGCTGGGCATGGTGGCGCAGGCATGTAATCCCAGCAGTTGGGAGGCTGAGGCAGGAGGATTGCTATGAGTTCAAGACCAGCCTGGTCTCCACTTTGAGTTCAGGACCAGCCTGAACTACCAGAATAAGACTCTGACTCAAAAAATAAAAAAGATGTGGGGAGAAAGGAACCCTCCTACACTGCTGGTGGGAATGTAAATTCGTTCAACCACTTTGGAAAGCAGTATGGAGAGCTGTCAAAAGACTAGAAATAAATATTCCCTTCAATCCAGTGACACCCCTCCTGGGAATATATCCAAAAGAGGTCAAAACAACACGTAACAGAGACGTATGTATACCCATGTTCATAGCAGCACAACTAACAATAGCTAAAATATGGAAGTCACCAAAAATACCCAACAACAGACCAATGGATACACAAACTGTGGTATTTATACACAATGGAATACTATGCATCTATAAAGTCCAACAGTGTGGAGGCTTTTACAGGCAAATGGAAGAAGCTTGAGAACATCATGCTTAGTGAAGTGAGTCAGAAGCAGAAGGTGAAACATCTAATGGTCTCTCTGATATGAGACACCCAGATCACAACTATACCATACCACAGAACTTAAAACGAAAAACAAAATGAAACAGGCGGGTAGGGTGGGGAGGGAGGGAGAGGTGGGTAGGAGGAGGGACAAAAGGAAAGTGGGAAAGTACTTGTCACCTTGACAAGATACATAGGTGCACAAAATGCTCAACTTCATTGTAAACCTTAAATTTTGCACTTACACATATCAATAAAATGGGGGGGGGGGGGGGAAGAACATCTGCCTAGAACCAGAGAGCCAGGGTTGTAGGGCAGGTAATCACCATGTCTAGTATTTCCAAGCTGTTCCCTTCAGTGGCTAACTCTAGTTATCCTTCTACCACTACCATTTGTATAAGATGTCCTGTTTAGGGGCCTGATACAGTGGCATATGCCTGTAATCTCAGCTCTGAGGGGTGAGGATGGGGGTGGGGTCTGAGGCCGAAGGCTCATGAGTTCCACACCAGCCTAGGCTACATAGCAAGACCTTGTCTCCAAAAAAAGTCCCACTTGGCTACACTCTTCCACCATTTTCTCTTACTAGGTTTATTTTCACAAACTGATGAATGTGAAGTGGTATCTTATTTGAATCTTCACCCCCTGCCAATGAGGTCAAATGTTTTATTGTGTTCGTTGGCCGTCTGGCTTCCTCTGAGTGAATCACTCATGTCCATAATCTTGGCTATCCTATTGTCACGTCTGGTGCAAAGTACAGAAAGCCTCAGTCACAGTGGTTTAAACAAAGAAGGATATCTTACATTATCAGGAAGTCCTAGAATTGTTTAACTCAGAGATTCAACTGTGACATCAGGGATCAGGTTCTCCCATTTTTCTTTCATGAGGGTAATGCCATCCTCGTCATGGTGGCTTGCCTCTTAAACTGACCTCTTCGTGATCCCAAGATTACTACCCCAGCTGTGGGGACCTTGTGCAGGTACACGCAAGGATAGTCAGAGGTCGCATAGAAGAAAGTAGATAATTCTCAGAGGGTCTTTCCCAAGGGCTCCACAAGGGAATTTCTCTTCCTGTTATGGTGACTGGAATCATATACATGTACATGCCTAAACCTATCCAATGCCAGAACAGCAAAAGTATTGCTGCATTTTGACCAATCATGGTCTACTAGTGGGGGCTATGGAAGGCCTGCCTTCCCTTAAAACCCCAACCCTTGGATTAAATCAGGGTTCTAGTATGCAGAAATGACACTCAAGATGGCACCCAAAATGTCTGTCCTTTCCTTACTGATTTCTGGGAAATTCTTATCTATTCTGAATGCCAATCTTTTTATGTGTTTCTGTACTGTCAGCATTGCCACCCCAGCTGGTAGTTGGCTTTGAACCTTGTTTATAGTGCCGTGTTCATAGCCAAGGGTTTTTTTGGTGAGGTAATATAATCACATCAGTCAATCTTTTTCAAGTTATGTCTCTTGTCCAAGGAATGCTTTCCTATCCTTGAATCTCCTATATTTTCTCTTAGACTTTTGTTTTTTACATCTTTAGCCCATCTGGAATTAATTATTGATGGGTAATGTGGGGTGTTCTCATATGAACACCCCATGTCCCAACCTTTTATCGGATAGTCTCTTCTGACTGAACTGCAGTGCCACCAGCGTCATAATTCAAATCCCCACTTGAGCTTGGGACCGTCTCTGGGCCCTCTGTTCTATTGATCTCTTTGTCTAGCCTGGCACTAGTACCACATTGTTTTAATTACTATGGCTTTCAAAATGTCTTCGTATCTATTGGGGCCAATCCCTTGCTTGTTCTCCCTCAGAGTTGTCCAGCCTTTTCTCTCAGCTTTTTGCTCTTCCATATGAATTTTAGAACCAGTTTGCCTTGCTCTGTGGAATATCCTGTTGGGATATTTATCGACATGATCAAATCGACATCTTAATATGGAGAGAATCGTCTTTGAGAATAACATTGAGGCTTCTCATTCCTAAATAGAACCCTTCTTTATAGTTTTCTAGTTATTTCTTTCATAGACTATAATTCCTAATAAATGTCTTCATGCATCCTGTGTAAGTTTATTTTATGAATTTTTTACAGTTTTAATTTTATTGCTATTTATTTCTTTGAGACAGGGTCTTGCTCTCTAGTCCAAGCTGGTTCTGAACTCACTATGGAGCCCAGGCTAGCTTCAAACTCACAGCAGTTCTGCTGCCTCAGCTTTCCTAGTGCTGGAATTATAGGTATGCACCACCGTATCTGTCTTATGTGGTACTGGGGAATCAAACTCAGGGCCCTGTGCTCACTGGAAAAGCAATTTAACCATTGTGCTATTTCTCCAGCTCCTATCCTTTTTTAAAGCATAATTTTTCATAAAATTATTGCAAGTATATAATGACACTGTTGGCTTATTTAATTATTTATTTATTTAGTTAGTTAGTTTTGGTTAGTTTTGGATTGAACCCAGGGCCTTCGGACTGAGCTACATCCCCAGCCCTTTTTTATTTTTTATTTTGAGGCAGGGTCTTGCTAAGTCACTTAGATATCCAGGCTGGGCTCAAAATTATGATTCTCCTGCCTCAGCCTCCCAGAGTGCTAGAATTACGGGTGAGCTACCACCTCCAGTTTATTTGTATTTGGATGTGTTACTAACAAACTATGCCTAAAATATCTCTTGGATACTACCGGGGCTCCCAGCACCATATAAGCAGGGTATGGTGGTACAGGCCTCCCAGAACTTGGGAGGCTGAGACAGGAGGATTGCTGTGAGTCCAAGGCCAGCCTGGGCTCCATCCTGAGTTCAGGACCAGCCTGGGCTGCAGAGCGAGACATTGTCTCCAAGAAGAAGAAGAAGAAGAAGAAGAAGAAGAAGAAGAAGAAGAAGAAGAATTAAAATAAATACTAATAATACCTACAAAAAAAATCACAGATTTTGTTTTTTCTTTGTTTCTAATGCTTTCATCAGTGAGTGGAGGCTTCTAATCTGACCTCTCTCAGCTCTAAGGCCTGCCAGCAGGCTGGCCCTCAGCAGATACTGCCAAGTATAAATAAATAAAAGACCCCTTACTTTCTTAGGAGCTTTACAGTTTACAAAGCACTTTTGTTTCCATTATCTCATTGATAAGTCTCCTGGAAATGGCTCTGGTACCTCAGATAGTCCCTCCCCATCTCTGTTTCTCCTGTAAGCTAAAAAGTTTGTCCGAGAATAGTCTCTGGCATTTTCCAACTCAGGTTTAAAGTCTCTGAGCAGTCGAGAAACCCCTTGCAGGGTTTATGTCCGCTGATAAAAACGGGGAGAAGGAAACAAGGAGGAAGATTCTGGATAAGTCTTCAGGCACAAGCCCCCAAAATCAAATCTCTGCAGGAGAAGATCACAAGATTGAGACCAGCTGGGACAATGTAGCAATTTAGTGAGTCCAGGTCTCAAAAAATAATTATCTATCTAGAGACAGGGTCTTGCTCTGCAGCCCAGGTTGGTCTTGAAATCACTATGGTGCCAGGTTGGCCTCAGAGTCACAATCCTGTTTTAGCTTCTGAGTGCTGGGATTACACTCTTGCTCCAAACAAAAATAATGTTTTATGGTTTAATTTATTTTTTTTTGAGACAAGATCTCACTCTGAAGCCCACGCTGTCCTGCACTCACTATTTAGCTAGAGCTAGCTTCGACTCATGGCAATTCTCCTGCCTCAGCCTCCCAAGTACTGGGATTACAGGCGTGCGCCACCATGCCCAGCTTTATGTGGTGCCGGGGAATCGAACTCAGGGCTTGAGCTTGCTAGGCAAGCGCTTTAACCGCTGCATCATTTCTCCAGCCCCAAATAAAATCATTTTTAAAATGAGCTGGGGATGTGGCTCAGTGGAAGGCCCCGGGGGGTTTGATCCCCAATACTTGGGGGTGGACAGGGGGAGTTGGGACCGCGTCCTTGGGAGCCGGAGGATTGACAGAGCTGACATGAGCAGGAAAGGGGTGGGGAAGAGATCACTGGGTCCAATCCCGTGCCTCCACGCTGATCGGGAAGAACATCCTCTGAGCAAAGGCAGTTACAAGGAGTTTGCAGCCTCGGGTCCCCTCCTGGGTCGGTCCGCTAACTGCCGTGCACAACACACTAGCGCCGCGGTCACACATCTCCAGCCCCAGGCGGGGCGTTCCTCCTGGATCCCGGGTCACTGTTGCCCACGATCCTCGCAGGTTTCCAGCTCCGGGCTCCCGGTTCCCACTCCAGTGGCAGGTTCCGCCCCAACATTGCGCAGGCGCAGGGCCGGGCTGGAGCCGGAGAGCGCGCCCTCTGGTGGCCGGCCGACAGAATCGCACCCTTTGTTGTTGCGCGGGGGGCGTCGACGAGGATGGGAGAGAGCGATGTGGGTGGAGTCTGGGAGGCCGATGCGAGAATCAGATGACAAGGGCGAGAATGCCTATCCTTTGTCCCTCGCGACAACGTATAATCTCCCGTTTTAGATGCAGATAAAGAACTATGGTCCTCAGGGACCGAGAGACGTCAGGGAGACAAGTTCAGGGATGCTGAAGAGGAATGGGGCGGACGAGGAAAAAGGGCGCATGCAGACATTCATTCATTCGGCAAACACGCACTCGCAGATAAAAGGCCGGAAGCTGGGGAGATGGACGCGGGTGGCCAGAAGCAAGCGCAGGGCTGGGATCCCAGCGGTGAGGCCGGGCAAGAGAGGCCTCCTCTGAGCCTGCAGACTCGAGGCTGGAAGTGGCAGAGGTGCAGGGACCTGACCCTCCAGGTCCACCGCCCCCTTCCACCTCCAAATGTTCCTAGTGGTAAGAACGGAGAGCTAAAGATGGGACCACGTGACCACCAATGCAATGATTGAAGCAATCAAATATGTCCAAACCATAAATTGATAATTATACCTCCAGTGGGGTTGGGGGAGCTAATTGGTCTGTTTTATTTCATTGTTTTATTTTGATTTAGTGTCTTTGGTGCTGCGAATAGAATCTAGGGCTCTCACACTGTGCAACGATGTTCCCAGTCCATTTTTATTTTTGATTTTGAGACAGGGTCTAGCTAAAGTGCTCAGGCTGCGCTCGAACTTGTGATTTTACAAACTCAGCCTTCCAGAATGCTGGAATGACGGGCTTGTGCCACTGTGCCTGACCAACTATTGCATTATTTTATTTATTTATTTATTTATTTATCTATTTATTTATTGTGGCATTGGGGATTGAGACCAGTACTTTTTGCAGTAAGTCACATCTCTAGCCCAAATTAGTGAGACCCCAATTTGCCCAGGCTGGGCTTGAACTTGTGATCCTCATGTCTCGCCCACAATGAGTGCTGGAATTACACACCCGAACCGCCAGACCTGGTCTAACAATTATTTTATTTTATGTCCTGGAGTCTCACTATTTTGGGATAGAAATGTGACTTACTTCAAAAAGTACTGGTCTCAATCCCCAATACCACAAAAAATCAAATAAAATAATGTAATAGTTGGTCAGGCACAGTGGCACAAGCCTGTCATCCCAGCATTCTGGAAGGCTGAGTCTATAAAATCACAAGTTTGAGTGCAGGCTGATCAATTTTTGAGTCAGGGTCTTACTCTATAGTAGTCCAGGCTGGCCTCAAACCTACAACCTCCTCAGTGCTGGGATTACAGGCATGTGCCACCGCACCTAGCATATGTGGTGTTGGGGAATCAAACTCAGGGACTTGCACTTTTAAGCAAGTACTCTAACTGTTGGGCTACATCTCCAGTCCCTACAACTATTTTTAAAAAACTGGTAAATATATGAAAAGAATCAAACATTTATCTTGGCTTTCCGATTTGGATTGTGTCACTGGGTAACCAAGTTATGAAGTATTTCAGCTAATTTAAAAAAAAAAAGTGGGGCTGAGGCAGGGGGATCTCTGTGAATTTGAGGCCAGTCTGGGCTACGTAATGAGTTCAGGATCAGACTGGTCTACAAAGTGAGACCCTTGTTTCAAAAAAAAATTTTAATGAATATCATTGATTTGCAAAACAACAACAACAACATGTGATGCCCCATGATGCCTCCAGATGGAAGAATACCACCAAGCCTAGAAAATGGCCTTGCTGATCCAAAATCTAATCTGGTCTCCGGCTCCAGCTACATTCGACAGGACATAATGACGTAGGGGGCCAGGCCTGCAATCCCAGCACTCCTGGAAGCTGAAGCGAGTTTGAGCCCAGCCAGAGCAACTTAGCAACTTTGTGAGAACTTGTCTCAAAAAATGGGCATAGCGCAAAGGCCCTGGGATCCATCCCTGGTCCATCGCTCCCCTTAAGTTACAGGAAATACCACTTACAGAAAGGGCAGAGGTCAGGAGAACATGTTAAAGAACGCCAAAGAGGTGTAATCAGCAAAATCCAGATGTGGGAAAGTGCAGAACAATGGACCGGGCTCTTTCACAGAAGGAAAGAAGCTGGAGAAAGGAAAGGAGGGAGAAAACACAGGAGGGAGGGAAGGAAGGAAGATAGAGGAAGGGAGGGGAGAAGGAGGCACAGAGGCAGGGAAGGGAGGGAGGGGAGGAGAAAGAGATGGATGACGAGCCTAGAGATGTGACGATAGTTGGAAGAGACTGTGCATCAGGTGTACTATGTCCACCTTAGCTGGGCATGGTAGTGCACACCTGCAATCCCGGCACTCTGGGAGATGGAGGAGTGTAAATTCAAGCTCAGCCTGGGCAATTTAGCAAAACCTTGACTCAGAAATAAAAATAAATAAATAAAAATCACCAGGGATGTAGCTCTGGGCAAAGGCCCTGGGTTCAATTCCCAGTGCCACCCACAAACAAATTATATGTTCATCTTATTTGAAGTTAATTCAAATGAATACTTATTTTAAAATCAAACAAACATTAAATTCACTGAGTAAGGGAGCCAGCACCAGTATTCTCAGCTACTAAGAAGGTTGAGGTAGGAGAATTCTTGAACTCAGGAATTTCAGGGCCAACATAATGAGACTCCATCTCTTCAAAGAAAACAAAGCTGGTTGTCATAGCGCATACTGGTAATCCTAGCACTTAGGAGACTGAGGCAGAAAGATTGTGTGTCTGAGACCAATCTGGGCTATCCAGGGAGAGTTTGAGGCCAGCCACGACTACATAGGTAAACTCTGGAGACAGATCTCAGTGACAGGGCTGGAGTTGTAGTTCAGTGACAGAGTGATTCTCTAGCATGCCTGAGGTCCTGGGTTCAATCCCTAGTACTACCAAAACACACACATGAGCACACACATACAAGAAAAACAAGCAACTTCCCCCAAAAAAGATTCATAAAATTTACATAAGAAATTAGAAATTTGAACACTGGAAGGTTGATGTTAAAGAACTACTAATTATGCTAATAATTGATTATATTATCCTGTGATTAGGTTAAAAAGAGATCTAGTTTTGGTGATTTCTTTTTTTTTTTGGACTAGGGATCAAGCTCAGGGCTTTTGCACTGAGTTTCATCCTCAGCTTATTTTTGGGACATAGTCTCACTAACTCACTAAGTTGCTAGCCTAAGCTGGACTTGAATTTGGGATGCTCCTGCCTCAGCTCTCCAGAGGGCTGGGATGACAGGCCAGCTCCATCAGGCCTAGGGAAGTCATTAGCTTTCAAGGGTACATACTGAAATGTTGACAGATGAGGTTAAGTGTGCAGGGGGACCAGACACGGTGGCACACATCTGGGAGCACGCTGGGAGGCTAAAGCAGGAAGGTTTGCAAATTCATGCCCAGCCTGGGTAATGTGGCAACTTTGCGATACCGTGTCTCGAAATAAAACAATGGAAAGAACTGGGGATGTGGCTCAGTTTGAAGGTCCTGAGTTTAATCCCAGTATCACAATAAATAAATAAATAAATAAATAAATAAATAAATAAATAAGAAAAGTGAGAGAGAAAAATTAGGAGGGGTATGGATGAAGCCAAGTTAAATTGATAGTTGTTGAATGAAGCTTTGAGGCTGAGTGGTGGTGGATCTGTAGGGGCTCATTATAATACTATGTATGCTTTTTTTTTGGAGACAGGGTGTGTCCCTTGAAGGGATTATGTCAATTTGAAGGAATTAGGAACCACACTTCCATTAGGATTAGGATTTGTCAACCACTCTAGGTTGGGGATTGAGAACTGGTCTGGATTAGAGTGTGAGTCATTTGCGGGCTGGCCAATGAGAGAAGAGCACCCACCCGGTGTGGGAGGGCCAACTGGAACTCCAACGGTATAAAAGGAAGGAAGAGGGATGGGGGAGACCTACTTCATGGCTGAGCAGCCATCTTGGGACACCTCTATCCTTGGATTTGTAAGCCTTCCTAATAGACCTTTTTGTGATAAAACCTATAAATTCTGTCTTTTGAAATCACCCAAACTAATACACAAAGTCTTGCTCTACAACCCAAGCTTACCTTGGAGTCATGGCAATACTCCTGCCTCAGCCTCCCGAGTACTGGGATTACAGGTGTGTGCCACCACACCCAGATTATATGTGCTGGGGAATTGAACTCTGGTACTTAGTGCTTGACTTTGTGCTTGCTAAATAAGCACTTTAACCACTGAGCCATTCCTCCGGCCCCTGTATGCTTTCTTGACGTTCCCAAAATAAGATCTCGGGTTGTAGCTCAGTGATTAAGGCCCTTGCCTAGGACACATCACATAATAACGAGGCATGGTGGCACACGCCCATAGTCCCAGTACTCAGTAGGCAGAGGCAGGAAGATTGCCGTGAATTTTAGGCCAGCCGAGGCTCCATAGTGAGTTCAAGATCAGCCTGAACTGCAGAATGAGACCCTGTCTCAAAAATATTCCCAAAATAAGAAGTTTAAAGATCCTGTGACCCCACCCCCACCCCACCCTTAAGCCTCCACAGACAGCAGGTGCTGTGTGTTATGGTACATGGTTACAATCCAGACAGCTCTGAGGTAGGGGAGGCCTCTGGTGACCTGGGGCCTCAGGAGGCTTTCTTGTGACTTCTAGCTGGCTTTGTGGACAGTCCCTGGGTCTTTTGTGGAGGATCAGAGGGGAAGTAGCTGCAGCTTTTCCACTGAGGGAGGCTGGTCGCTGTGGGCCTGTTAACACTGTAGGCCCAGCGATACTGGTGCTGGCTCTGCTGCCTTAAGCCAGCTGAGGGTATGAGTAGGTGGCTCCAAAAATAGCAGGGGAGGCAGCACAGGGGAGGGCACCAAGTCACGTGGGGAAATTCAGGGGCTGGGGCCTGGGCAGACGCCAGCTCTGCACCTCGGCCTGCTTCCACGCCCTCTTATGGACTCTGGATCCAGGACCTCTGTTCCTCTCTCCCTCCATCTCTCAGAAGGCAGAGCGATATCAAGGTGATTCAGGGACAAACACCTGCCTGCAAGCCCAAGTGGACGCTGACTCTGGCATTTGGCGACTCTCCAGGGATGGGGTGGGGCAGTCAGGTGGAAAGAGAGGAAGGGACAAGGACTAAGTAACCTCCCCACTAAGCCACCTTAGCCCATACTCTGAAGCCTTTAGGTCCTGCCACCCTTGCCCAGGTGCTTAGCGTGGAGGCGAGGGGGTGGCACCCTCCTTGAGACACTAAGGACTGTAGAATGCTGGCAGTGTGGCACTTGAGGAAAGCACCCCTCAGCCTGCTCTGGGGGTGGGATGCCTTTCTCATCCATGAATTGAGGTCCTTGGCAGATGCAGGGAGAAACAAACAGAAAGCAGAGGCCTGCCAGCAAGTGCCAGTGGCTGTTGCTGAGAGTCAGGCATGAGACCGAGCCCTTTACATTCACCTCGTTGGCAGCATGGCCTTGGGGTGGCAACACCTGTGTCTCAGCTTCGCAATGGGGCAATAGTTGGGCCTGCTCGTGAAACTGCTGTGGTATGGAGTGGGGCTCTCTACACGGACATGTGAGTCTTTCAGCGCCGAAGCAGCACTTCCTTCGTCCACCAGCTTACAAGCCCCAGCCAGCCGGGATCTGCTCATCTTTGCCCCTTTGTGCCTGATACTGGTAAATGCTCCCTAAATATGTGCTGCAGTCATGATCACAGCGATCCTTCACAGTGATGCCAGGAAGCAGGCACTATTCGTGTAGCTTGTGATTGTGGAAGCAGAGGCCTGGTGAGGCAGGCGACTTGCTCAAGGCTGCGTCTCCAGGAGGTATCAAGGGGAGACTCATGCCTATGCCCGCAGGCCTCCAAGACTGTGTGATTAGCTCCAGCTGCATAAGCCCAGAAAGGCACCTCCTCTGGTCACCAGCCTGCACTTGACTAGTGCCTTCCAGAACTCTCATTTCCCTAAGCACGCTTGGCCCAGGGCTGAGGCTGGGGCTGAGCATTTCCAATTGCTGTTGAGGCAGCTGACACCCAGCTCACTGTACCTACTAGGTCCTCTGCTCTGTGCCAGGCCCAGAGACAGGAAGGTGTATTAGTTTGGGTTCTTTTAAAAGGCAGAATTTACAGATTTTATAACAAAAAGGATCTATTGGGAAGGCTTACAAATCCGAGGATAGAGATAATCCAAGATGGCGGTCTGCATGTGCCAGAGCTGGAGTGACCGCCCATCCGGGACTGCGGGACAGCCGGTGAGATCTCGGCTGTTTGAAGAACAATGGCAGAAACTGGAGCCTGAAGATCGGCTACTGAAGATCAGCAACAGGCAGACAGGCGCAAGTTGAGACTGGAATGAATCCTAATGATCTGTGGCGCATAGTCCGTAGACAGTTACAAAGGCGAGAACTTTCCCAGAGGAAGAAGCTGTAACAATCTTCCTTCTTTTTTCCTTTTCTACCTTTCCAGTTGGGCCTCCCACACCTGGGTTGGGTGCTCTTCCCTCATTCGCCGGCCCACAAATCTCTCACACTCTGATCCAGGCTGGTTCTCAATTCCCAATCTAGGCGTGGTTCCTGATTCCCTCAAGTTGACGTGATCTCTCCAACGGTCACAGAAGATGATAAGATCGTAGTCTCCAAGGAGCCCAAAGCACCTGTGTCACATCACAGTGCCATGAGGTTGGGCTGAGCAGAGTGGTGCACACAGGGAGTAAGGGGACCCAGCTGCCCAAGCAGGAGGAGGGGATTCGGAGAGGCTTGGGGCCACCTGTGAAAGGTGGATAGAAGTTTGCCAGCAAGATGAAGGCAGGAAGGGAGCTCCTACCAGAGGGATCAGCTTGGGCAAATGCCAGAAGACCTGAGAGAGCATACCAGGCTGCAGAGGAGCAGGATGAGATGCTGGAGCCTGGGGCTGGTGTGTGGGAGGAGGGTAGAGACCTGAGGAACTTATAGACAGGGTGGCCTGGTACAGGAAGGGGCCCGAAAGCCATCAGCTGGGAATGTGGTGGGACCTCAAAGGCAATGAAAGTCACTTGGGTTTTAAGGGAGGACCCAGGTAGTCAGGTGGTTTAGAAACATACTGTGTCCCCTGGGAGGGACGACTAGAGAAGCACCTCGTGTTAGGACGTGGTGCACCCTGGAAAGGATAGGGATGGGGAAGGCCCACTGGCTCAGGCGGGGCTCCAGCTGCTCTGGGACACCGCCCCGCTGGCCCGCCCTCCCTCCCTCCTTTCCTCCCTGCCCCTGTCTCTGTCACTCACACAGGCCCAGCCAGATTGGGGCAGCCATGGGAGCAGCATTCATCTGGATTCCTCTTCTTGTGGGCAAGTTGGAGCCCTCCTCAGTGGGGATAGGCCAACATGAGGGGTGGGATCCAGAGGAGATGGGCTGGAAGAAAGGGAGTTCCCAGAGGAAGGTTTGGGGTGGGTGAGGCAGGGCCTCCAGGACTGTGGGGCTTTAATGCCAAGGTGGGGAGAGATCCAGGGGCAGGGAGCTAAGCTTTGGGAGTGAGGCTGAGAGCTTCCAGGTCTGGAGGCATGCTAGGGCCTTGATGGGCCTGACAGTGCCGGTGCAGAGGGCTGTGGGCCCTTTAATGGGCTGGCTGGGACATTGGTTTAGTCAGGCCCAGGCTAAATTTGGTCTAAAGAGGGAGGGTGAGGGCAGCAGGGGCAGGTCCCGTTTGCTCAGCTCCTATAGGCCCGAGTACAGGCCGTCTTTCTCCCTGTCTAGAAAAGAAGGCAGGTGGGAGTTTCAGGTCTCAGAACAGCCACACTTCCTCTGAATGTTTCTTCTTTCTTCCCCTGCCCTTCAGCCTCTTAGACATTTAACATGGGGCTATTTACTAAGTACACACACACACACACACACACACACACACACACACGCACACACACCCCTTACCTGCCAATATCCCTCTCAGCCAAGCATGGGTCTCTAACCCACCATGACCCCTTATTGAGGGCCTAAAATAAGGACTAGAAAGCCTGTGCGTGGGAGCCTTTTTTGAGCCCAAATCAAAGGAAACTCTGGGCCCCTGTTGTAGTGGTAGACCAGCAGGTTCTGTTCCCAACACCTCTCCTTTCTGTGAGCCAGCCAGGGTGATCTCCTTCTCTCTGTGTTGAGGAGCAGAGAGGGCATGGTAGGGAAGATCTTCCCCCTGCCCAGGACTAAGGCTGTCTATGTCTGTGTGTCTGAGACGTGCGGGATCCCCACAGGTCTCTTGGTGGAGGTGGGGGTCACCAAGGCCCAGCAAACTACCCTGCACCCACTTGTGGGCCGCATCTTTGTCTACACCTTGGACCACGCCACCTTCCTGCGCCTTCCTGAGGACACAGGTGAGAGGGACCTGACGGGCATGGCGAGGACTGCAGTGTGTCTTGCCGGGTGCTCCTGTCACACCTCCCATCCCATCTGTCTTTCACCAGAGGTCCCACCCACTGCTCGTGTCACATACCACGCCCACCTCCAGGGACATCCAGACCTGCCCCGGTGGCTCCGCTACACCCAGCGCAGCCCCTACAATCCTGGCTTCCTCTATGGCACTGCTACCCCAGAAGACCGTGGACGCCAGGTCATTGAGGTGCCAGCAGGGACCCTGAGACCTTCCCAGGGGTGGGTCAGAGCTACTCTGCCATCTGAAATTGAGTGTTGACTCACGTTTGTATACATATTTATTTACATACAATTTGCATACCTCTAATTTGGTGGGTTGTCAGTCCTTTCCCCCCAGGCTCAGCCATGCCAATTTCCTCCTTAACCCCACTGCCCTCCATATTCCCTAGGTCACAGCCTACAATCGGGACAGCTTTGACACCACTCAGCAGCAGCTAGTGCTGTTGATTGGCGACCCAGAAGGTACCTCCAGCCCTATCCTACCCCTTCCCCACCAAGGCCATGACTGGGTGACCTCCCCCGGAAGGGCAGGGTGTTGTGGAGGGAAAGCCTTGGAGAGTACAAGGAAGCAGGGCATCCTGGGAAATAGAGAGGCGGGCACACTGCGAAATTAATGGTTTTTACCGGGCGAGTGCTGAGCTAGGATTCTAGAGCCAGGCTGTTACTGTTGGCTCTGCAGGCTCTCTGGGCAGGTCATTGAATGCACAGGTGTTGGGAAAGGCATTTAAGATCTGTGATGTGTATAGGATGTTGGGGTGCAGGAAGGGTGTGTGAGAGGGTGTGAGGAGGAGCTTACAGGAGGCTTGACAAATCATAGAAGTAGAGAGAGACTTGGGGGCTGGGTGCAGCCTGAGGTACCCACCTGGCTTTTCCAGGCCCCCGGCTGCCTTACCAGGCAGAGTTCCTGGTGCGCAGCCATGATGTGGAGGAGGTGCTGCCCTCAATGCCTGCCAGTCGTTTCCTCACCACCTTGGGGGGACTCTGGGAGCCAGGGGAGCTCCAGCTGCTCAACATCACTTCTGCCTTGGACAGGGGTGGCCGTGTGCCCCTTCCCATTGAAGGCCGTAAGGAAGGGTAGGTGTGTGGCTCAGGAGGACATCCTGAAGGAGAAAGCAGCTTACTTTTTGTTTGGGTGGCGGGCATAGAATAGGTCTCCCTCATTTCCAGGTGGGGCTTTTCCGCCGTTGCCACCCTATCCACACTACTGTCCGCTGCCTTCTAGCGGCCCCATGATCTCCTTCTTGGGCCCAGTTACTCTGAACTCTACCTCCTAGTACCCCTTGAGGACGTAGAAGGTCCAGGCATCAAAGGATATCCTGGGTAGACTGTGTCATCTCATCATAACAGTGGATCCAGGGAGCCGGTGACTGTGGCCTGTCCTGCCCAGTCTCAGCTGCATAGGTCTCCAGCAGCCCCACCTCTCAGCCTTTTCTCCCATCCTACCCCCATATTCTCACCAACACGTAGGAAGTGCCGCAGCAGCCCCCACCCCACCCTCTGACTTCTGGCTTCTATCTATGCCCAGGGTATACATCAAGGTGGGCTCTACCTCACCCTTCTCTACCTGCTTGAAGATGGTGGCATCCCCGGACAGCCATGCCCGCTGTGCCCAAGGCCAGCCTCCACTTCTGTCCTGCTACGACACCTTGGCACCCCACTTCCGGGTTGACTGGTGCAATGTATCCCTGGTGAGGACAGACCCTGGCTCCAGAGCTGCAGGCGTGGCTCATCC
Organism: Ctenodactylus gundi; assembly: GCA_004027205.1. Lineage (NCBI taxonomy): Eukaryota > Metazoa > Chordata > Mammalia > Rodentia > Ctenodactylidae > Ctenodactylus > Ctenodactylus gundi. The sequence goes on along the minus strand of PVKB01000484.1, from coordinate 477,772 downwards.
CATCAAGTCCCTTCTCTCTCTTCCCCCCTGCTTCCGACTCCAGCTCCCAGTTTCTCCCCTGTGGTGCCTTTTTCTGACAGTGTTGGGCTCTTGTTTCAGCCTCAGCCTGTGTTCTCAGTCTTGGACACACACACACACACACACACACACACACACACACACACACACACACACACACACGTACGTCATACCTTCCCTCTCCCACACGGGGGCGACAGAGTTCACAATCCACGTATGGGATCTCCAGTTCAGGGTCCCAGATCTGCCCAGCTCAACAGCTAAAACAACCCTTACTCCACAGGATAGATTTCAAACCCTTTCTACACTAAGAGCCCCTGTGGGACACCTACGTTTGTTCCCTCTCGGTGCCATCTAGCAAACTTGCCCACAGTGGGTAGTTTCCAGCAGAGAGGGGAGCCAGTCACCGGTGACCTCTGAGCACTCTTGCTGTAAGCCAGGCACTGTACATTCAGCATGTCACTCACCCCCTCCAGGAGGCAGCTACACCCTGACTTTACAGTTAAGGAAACTGAGGCATATAGAGGCAAGATGAGCCAGTGAAGCTCCAGGCTGAATCAGGATTCCACCCCAGGCAGAGGTACCCTAGAGCTGGGCACCAGCCATTGTGCAGTTCTGCCTCTGCTAGATTGGCCTTCTCTGGTTCCAAGTCCGGCGTTTGTTCTGTTAGGTCACATAGGCTAGGGGAAGTGGGCAGGAGAAAACATGATTGTGTGGGGTTAGGTAGGATCACCCTGGAACTTCTGCTCTGCTCCCGGCGAGTCTCTGTGTCCAACCAGCCACTTCCGACTGAGACCTGGGCTCTCTGTGCAGGTGGATAAGTCAGTGCCAGAGCCTGTGGATGAGGTGCCCACTCCAGGTGATGGGATTCTGGAGTATGACCCATTCTTCTGCCCACCCACTGAGGCCACTGCCCAAGACCTCCTAGTAGATGCCCTGGTCACCCTCCTGGTGCCTCTGTTGGTGGCCTTGCTGCTCACCCTGCTGCTGGCTTATGTCATGTGCTGCCGGCGGGAAGGACGGTAAGTGGAGACAGGGCGGGGAGGGCATCAGCTGATGTGTCACAGACTCCCTGCTGCCCTGTGTTGTGTAGGGACCTAGACATCTTGGTGGGTGGGGTTTTTAGCCAGAGGAGCTGAGGGCTTGAGTCTGACCTGACCGGGCACCAGGAGGAGATTGTGGAAAGGACCTCACAAACTGCCCACACATCTGAGCCCTGGGGATTCTATGGCACTCAGCTCAGGTGAGACTAACTCTGTCACTCTTCCACAGGCTGAAGAGAGACCTGGCCACTTCTGAGTGAGTAGGAGAAAGATGGGAGCCGGGTGGGCATCCCCTAGCCTGTCACTTGGTCCCTCCAATGTCCGTGAGCAGCAGGGACAAACCATCATACCCTGGGATGATGAAGGCACTTCACTATGTATCAGACCCTGTGTTTCTGGCTGAGCTTTGAGCTCTGACTCTGGGCTGGCCAGATGCTGGGATTGCTTTCTTATTTCTGGTCATAGCAAGGTGTGTTGCCACCCCGAGGAAAAGGCTCCCAGTACAGATTCGCTCGCTCTCTCTCTCTCTCTCTCTCTCTCTCTCTCTCTCTCACACACACACACACACACACACACACACATACACACACATGCACGCGCACGCGCACACACACACACACTTCCATGAATCAGACCCCTGAGTTCCAGGCTGGGCCCTGCTATACATTTACCCCATCACCCTTCTGGCCTCAGATTGGACACAAGCAAAAGGATGTGGTCCATTAGCTGACAGCTACGGGGTGCTTTCAATTCTGCCAGCCCTTCCCAAATCGATCGGCTCCTTTCGCCCTACCCAGGAACTCACCCCTTGTCCTCCCTCTTCCTCTTTCACCACCCAAACCCCAAAGATTCCATGAGGCAGGTGTGAAATAGTTGGGATCCTTTTATTCCCATGGTGCAGGCCAAGCGCCCCGGCCTGCTGGCTGGCCTGCCGTGCTAATTGTAACGGCATTTGGCCACCCTGCGAACCCCCTTGAAAAGCTGCTTGTGGCCCTGTTTGGAGCCCAGTAGTGACCGGCGCTGTTTAGACTGGTGCTCTCCAGACCGGCGCTGTCCAGACCGGCGCTTTCCAGATCGCGGCTGACGCGGTTGTTTCTTGGCCTTGAGCTTGGACTTGGAGGCCTGCTTCTTGCCCAGGCGGAAGGAACCCAAGGCCCCCTTGCCAGTCACCTGCTTGAGCATGCCCTTGTCCACCAGCTGCTTAAGTGTACGCTTGAAACGCCAGGCGTTGCGAGTCATGTCGTAGCCTCTGGTGGCAACAGCTTTCTTCAGGGCAGCCAGGGACGTGCGGTGGCGTGCTCCGTTGTCTGCCACGGTGTCCAGGATCACCTTGGACATACTGGGCCTCGAGCGGTCTTTGTGGGAGGCACAGAACCCACTCTTCCTCTTGGTAGGGACACGTAATACGCTCACCTGCTGGGCTCCATCCACAGCAGTGTTTGAGGCCAATGGCGCAGATGGGGGTGAAGTGTCTCTCTGCATCTCTTCCTGGGGTAAGTGAAGGGAGCTGGGTGTGAGGACCTCCAGGATGGCGGCTGAGTCACTCTTGGTCGTGAGTGAGCTGCGTTCTGCCTCCAGGTTTCCTAGAGGCTTCCTCGTAGAGCTCTGGTCCACCCTTTCCCTAGGAGGACCAAGGACAAATCTCCCACAGTTGGCCTCAGCAGATTTGTGCCGTAGGTTCAGGGAGCGCTGAGGTTATATCTGTGGTGACCTCAGGAGGACATTGTGAGGCCACCAGAATCCTGTGGGGGTCACAGTGGCCCCATTGTTCCATCCTTGGAGTGGCAGACAGGAGATGCTAGATGATGTGGGCACCTGTGGAGAAGGATTGGGACTTTGTGGGCCAGATGAGTGGGCATACATTCCTGGATTTTTCTACGTAGATTTGAGTTCTTTAGCAGATATTTATACAAAGCACTTAAAAGGATTCATTTTGGTTTTTAATTTTATAGTTCTCCCAATGTAGTCAATGATTTGTGTGTGTGTGTGTGTGTGTGTGTGTGTGTGTGTGTGTGTGTGTGTGTGATACAAAGGATTAAGCCCAAGACCTTCACATTGAGCTACATTCCTAGCCCATTTTTAAAGTCACTAAGTTGCTCAAGCTGGGTTCAAGTGTGTAGTTCTCCTGCTTCAGCCTCCCAGAGTGCTGTGATTATAGGCCTAGACCACTAGGTCCAGCAATGATTTTCCACATAAGTTTCATGAAGAGAATATTGTTCCTCAGTTTTGGGGGACTTTGCCAAATTTGATCAATCATTTTTACTGCTATGCGGGATTTCTCCTGTGACCAGTGTTTTCACTACTGCAAGCTCTCTGGAACAATTTTGTAGGTCTAGTGTCGGTAAAATCTGCTTCCCTTATCAACTGGGAGTTGAGAGCGAACTTTGCCATGTGCAATATTAGCCTTTGTTAGTTTGGGCTTTGTGCTGATTTGTTTCAAAAAAAATTCAATTTTCTTACTCTAATGCCTGCCACTTTTTAAATTATCCTCCCATGTGATTCTGCAGCCTGCCTTTCACCTGCCTCTGTGAGGGAGGCCAAGTGTGCAGGGATGTGTTGTGGGGATGGAACAGATGCAGGCGTGGCTTCAGGCCACGTGTGTGCATGTGTACATAGGAAAGCCTACTGCTCTCTGATGTGAAAGGCCTTTGCAGGAGGCACCACAGGGTCTGGTGCCTGCTATTACTTTAGAAAAGCAACCTCAGAATATTTTTCCAGCTCTGTGTTACCAGAGTAATGAGACCTGGATGTGGGGCTCATTGTGCTGAGGGGGCGTTAGGCCATCACCCCAGTCTTCTTCTTCTAAGGCATCACCTGCCTAGCCGTCTCCCCCTCAGCATCCACACATGTCATGCCCTCTTTCTTCTTCAGCCTGTCCTTGCTTGGGGGTGGAAAACTGTGTTCTGGATAACTAACTCAGTTTGCTGAATTCCATACCGAATTCCAGAGTTCGTCTTGACCTTCTTCTGACCTGAGGTGGTGACTCCTCTGCCTCCTCTCCCAGTCAGATAGTGCTTGATCCCAACTCCCTGGGAGGAATGTGTCCCTTTCCGCATGAAGCAGGCATGTCTTTCTAACTCTAACTGGGACCCGAGTCCCCTGAAGAGACTTGGACATAAGTGGGGACCACTTTCCCTTCTCCCACCTGATCAATAACATCATGGCAAGTGTGGTCACTTCAACCTTTGGAGGGCCCCGACCCTTCTAAGAAAACCAATTCTTACAGTTTCTAATGAAACCTCCCTGCTCTGTCTGATCTGGCAACTAGATAGTCTGGGAAAACATCACTGGGCAGGGCCAACACATCTGGGTGGGTCCGTGTAAAAGAGGTTTGGGAACATCTTCCACTGGAGGCCCAGTTCATTGGTGAGCTTGCTACAGTAACATAAGATTGATGACACTGCAGCAACGGCAACCTACCTGTCATAGCTACTATTAGTCGCCAGGTTGACCAGGTGACAGTGAAAATCCTTTTTCTAGATTAGCTCATTTAGCTCGTACAACTGTGTTATAGGTGAGCAAGGTGAGACACAGAGAAGTTAAATAATTTGTCCAATGTCCCATATCTGGAGATAGTGGAACCCAGAGTCAAACCCAAAAGTGAATCCTCATGCTTTACCACCGTGCTACCCTGCTTCTCTGAGTGGATTAAAGCTTGTCCCTCCAATAGGACATGAGGATGATGAATGCAGGAAGGCTGAGCCACCAGTTGGACCTAGAACCAAGGCTCTAGAAAGACTAGCAGACAGGTGTGGCAAAATCTACAAGACTATCAAGCCCACTGAGGGTGTGGCCTTGGATAGGCCTCAAGGAGCCCCTGTTTGGAACATAGACGGGGGACAGAAGTTTTTGTTGGGGGCTAGTCAGTGTGTGGGGGGGGTGCAGGCTGAGGGAGGGGTAGGAGGAGTCTGGTAATGACGGGAGCAGAGGGCAGGTCTGGGACACAAGTGTTGAGATGCCCAGAGCCCCATAGGTCATGGGGAGTGTGGTTCAGAAAGGAGAGACAGCCCGGGCAAAGTCCAAGGAGGTCAAGGACAAGGCAGGCTTGCCAGGCTGGCACAGGGGTGGGAGTGAAGGAAAAAGTATTAGCTACTCACTGGTTATGGTTTATATTAAGGTGAGAGCTGAGTGCTATGAACCAAGGCAGCAGACAGCCATTGGAATATATAAGATTGCAAAGCCCAGCAGAAGTCATTCTCAGAAAATATATATCTACAGAGATATCCATTTGTGTCTTTTTGAGGGGTGCGGGGGGCAGACAGGATCTCACTCTGGAATCTAGGCTGGTCCTGAACTCACTATGGAGCCCAGGCTGTCAATCCTCCTGCTTCAGCCTCCGGAGTGCTGGAATTATATAGGCATGCATCCCCACGGCCAGTTTATGTAGCACTGGGGAATTGAACTCAGCACCCTAACCACTGTGCTGTTCCTCCAGCCCTCTGTTCATGTCTCGCTGTCTCATGGGCACGTGCCTTATGCTGGCCACGCCGTTCTAAACACCACACATTTTCTCATGCAATCATCACAACAGTCTAGGGGGCAGGCGTGCTTATATTGATTTGACCGTCAAGGAACTGAGGCACAGCATGGCTACGCCACTGGCCAGGAATGTATGGCTTTGAATCCAGCTGTCTGAGCCCCGAGCTTGTGCACAAGCAGGCACCCTGGAACTTCTCGTTTGATCCCTGTTCCTGCCTTGTAGGTGTGAGTTCTTCCCCCACCTGCCTCCAGGGGCAGAGCTAGGCCCTGGGGGCTGGTTCCTATAACTAACCCCTCCCCACCTGCGCCTCCAGCATCCAGATGGTCCATCACTGCACCATCCATGGGGACACGGAGGAGCTGCGGCAGATGGCAGCCAACCGCGACGTGCCTCGGCCTCTCTCCACCCTGCCCATGTTCAACGTGCGCACAGGCGAGCGGCTGCCTCCCCGCGTGGACAGTGCCCAGGTGCCCCTCATCCTGGACCAGCATTGAGGGTCTGGCCAGGTTGGTTCGGCCAGGCAGTCCCAGCCTGCTTTCAAGAAGGTTCTGAGGCTGAGGCAGTAGGAAGAGGTACACGGAGCCGCCTTTCCTACGAGGCAGCTGTGGGGTACTCAGCAGTGTTGGGATTATGCCTCCGGGGCCAGGCACCTGGCTCAGAGGGGCAGGGTGGGGAAGGCAGGGGCACATGGGCCCAGGCCTCTCAGCCCTTCCCTCTTCCCTTAATGCCGTACTAGACCCAGCCCTGGTCTCCTTGCCCTTTTGTCTCCACTCACAGAGCAGCTGAGCTGTAGCCACATCCCACAGCTCATTCTGGTTCCTGGCCCTTGAACTCCAGGCTCTAATCAAGCACAGGGAGGAGGTGCGAAGGGGTGGGGGTCTTTGGAGACTCCGGAATAAACATCTGCTGTTTTGCTTGTATGTTGCCTTTTTGTGTATAGGCTTTTTCTTAGAAGCCTCCCTGCAGTCCTCACCGCCTCCATTCCCGACTCTGCCTCTGGGAAGCATCCAGGAGATGCCTGTCCTTTGGACTCTGGGAATCCCGCTGCTGTTTTCTCAAATTCTCTGAAAAGAGGAGGCTCTGCTGTGTGCCATCCTCCCATAGACTGAGAGCCGGGATGCTTGGATCATTATCCCCTTTTATAGATAAGGAAACTTGAGGCCTTTGTGGAGTAAGTGATATACCAAGGTCACAGAGCAGGCTGGCATGGGAGCTGGTGTGGACCCTGGCACGTCTGTCCACACATTGCCCTCAGGAGGTCTGGGTTCTGCAAAAGAGGATATCTAGGCCCATACTTGTAGGGTTAGCCAATGCTTGTCATGATCCTCTGGCAAGGGAGTCCCTCGGTACGCTGTGTTTGAAGAAAAGCTAAACTAACTATGGAGAGAGATTGGAAAGGGGACCCAAAGCTCTGGGCTTCAGGGCTTCCCTGGTGACTGTTCCAGAGACAGAGAGAGCCCATGTCCAGAGGATCTGACCAGCCTAGAATATTGTTGAGCTGAATGTCACCAGAGTGGCTGTCCCTTGAGCCCTGGAGAGCTCAGCTGGCCTTGCAGAGGCCTGAGGTTATTTTCCCAGCTAGCTACAGCCACCGTGGGCCAGCTCTGCCCTGCTCGCTGCCATCTGCACTGCATCTAGTGCCACAGTTCCCCACTTTCTTCTGAGGACAAGCTGGAGGCTAAGCCCGAGAGGAGACTCGGATAAAGACTGGACAGCAGAGAAACTGGGGCTCATGCCCAGCCCTTCTCTAGGTGGCAGCTCCAAGAGGATCTGAACAAGGGCCTGGCACCCACCATCCTGTCTTCTCCCCACTTCTCCCATCCTCCGGTGTCCATCTAACTGCCTTCGTGACAGCAGTTTTGGGGTCTGCCTAGTGTCTCCTCAGAGAGACTCTCTCTGGACCCGCTCGGTCCCCACAGCCTCCAGGCCCCTTTCTCAGCCCCCCTGACTCTATATAGAAGATGCTGTAAGGGTTCCCTGGTCCCTGTCTTTCCTTCTTATCAGATGTGGCGGCAGCACACGTGCACAGAGGAACCAGGAAAGCTGCGTGCAAGGGACACCTGAGGCATGCTGCCGTTTGTTGGGGTTAACTCCGAGTTCTCAAGGAGGTTTCTCCTCCTCTCTGGGCAGGGGATCAAACAAGACTATTGCTAAATCTTCTACAATCATTTTCTCCTTTCCAACCTCACTGGGCACCCTGTGCCCATTAGCTACCTAACGCATGCACTGAACACAGTCGCTAAGTTCATAAGCGTCTGTTGGGGCAGGCAGAGGCAGAGTGCTAGCACAGCGTATGTGCTGGATGATCATTTGTTGACTGGGGATGACTCTAGGTACCTAGCCCCTAACCAAAGGGGATCTTGGCTAATGAACAGAAGCCTCTGACTTCCCAGTCTCCATTTCCTGACTGAAATCACAGGAGTTGCACGGATTCTGCTCAGGTACGGGACTCAGAGCTGCCAACCTGCTCTCTGGGCTGGCTCCCCCCATCCCTTAAGATCTCTGCCTCCCGGCTCCCTGGTTACCTCCCCGTCTCTCTGCTCCCTCGTTACCCTGTTATGATCTCTCCCCTGCAGGCTGCTGGCCTCCGTGTGCTCTTCCTGTGCTGGCCAGGGATGGAAGAGTGGGAGCCAGTTCCTCCTCCCTCTGCTTTCCAGCCCTGCCGTCGGGTCTTGACTGCGCCTTCCTCCCTCCTCAGTTCCAAGCGGCGCACGGGAGCCTGGCTGCCTGCCGGAGAGGAAGTGGCCCAGACGAGTAGCCGGGAGGATGGCGTGACTGGGGAGGACACTGAACCGTGCCTGGGCACACACACACACGCAAACACCCAGCTGCCCAGCAGCATATGGGGAGCACGCAGGCCCACTCAGTGTGCCTCTGTTCTTTGAGCAGCAGCCCCTCTCCTGGGTACCGAACTCCCCTCCCTCCTGGATTTGCCTTGAGCATCCTTCTTATAGTATTGAAATCGCCACATTTACGAATAGAGTCACAGGGACAGACTTCTTCTAGGTCTTGCCTTCAGGGCCGTTAACATGCCCTCAGCCCAACCTTGTGCCTTTCAGAGCCCACATCCAGAGGGGAGCATAGAGACCAGCTCCAGGGTTTGCCCTCCCAGGAGCAAGCTCCCACCCAGCAGTTACACTCCACTCCCTGCAATCACTGACGAAAAATAGCAGTTGCTCCTTGTATCCCCCTCCACCCTAAGAGTCAAGACCAAACTTTGCTAAACTCCATGTCTTCTAATCTCACCGATGGCCTGTCCATGTGGCTCAACGTGTGGCTCCCACCTTCACCCTAGACACAGTCCTCAAGAGCAGCCTGACTTTCTGGACATTTCCATGCCACTTTCCTTTGGCCAGACCTGGGGGATATAGCCCCACTTCCTGCAGGCCTCAGCCCCCAGAGGCACACTGCCCCAGACCACGACTCCAGCCGTGATTCTACCATACTGCAGCTGCCACAATCAGCTGAGGGTTAGTCTGCTTCTAATGAGAGAATCCTATCTGTCTTGGGGCTGCTGTGAGAATTCTTCTGAGGACCCGGCATGCCGGCAGCTACAGGAATGGGAAAGTTGTTATACTCAAGCGTTTGCATGACTCCCCCAGGGCCAAGGGTCCGCAGACCCCTCCACCCCCCACCTCTCTGACTCAGACTGCATAGGCTCCGTTTCTGCCTAGGCCTTGTCAAAAGTTCCATTTCTCCCTGTGACTTTAGTTTCCCTACATTTCCAAGCTTCTTGGTGCAGACCTGCTGCAAAGGGCCGCCCTGTTTGGTGTGGCAGTTCCCGGCTACGTGCGGCTGCAGGGCTCTTGGAATGCGGCCAGTCTAAGTTGCCATGTGCTGAAAGTAGGAGGTCCACTGGCATTTGGGGTATATCAGGTTAAATAAAAGACATTGTTAAAATTAGTTTTACCTGCTTCTTTTTTTAAAAACAGAATTGCTAGAAAATGAAATGTTAACTATGTGGCTCTCTTTCTATTTTTATGCCATTTCACGTAGCTTCTTTCATTTAAATGCCAGAACTCAGCCCTTCCCATGCTTTCCCCAGAATATCTGCTCAGCCAGGTTCCGATATGCACCCACGAAGCCCCAGGGAGGTGCAAGACTTTGCGCCTTAGCAATGATTCTCTAGAACTTGAGTATGTGGCTCCCTTGCTCTCACGTGCCCTTTGGTGCCCACCAGGGCTCTCCCTCCCCCTCTCTTATCTGCCTTTCTCCTGCAGCAGCCGTCCTTCCTATTCCCACTTTGTCCACATCTGCTTGTTCCAAATTCACCTCCTTCCTCGTGTGGCTTTAACCATCTTCTGCACAGTATTGAAATCTCCACATGTGTGAGTATTCATCCCCCGTCCCCACCCCGCCCCGCCACACCAAGGGCAGCCTTCTGCCAGGGTCTTGCTTCCTGGGCCACCAACATGACCTCAGCCTGTCCCGGTGTATTTTGGAGCACACACCCAGGAGGGGACACAAGACACAGCCTCTCACCAGCAGCAGGCACATCAGGCTGGTGGTCTGCTCCCACACCCAGCCTCCCTGGAACTTTTCATACTCTTCCCAGAGTCCCTCCTCATTCACACACAGACCCTCCTGCGCCCATGGACACGAATGCCATTATCCATGTCTTTTCCTGGCTCCTACGGCACCATTCCCACTGCCCTAAGCACGAGGTAGCTTTCCTCATTGAGTTCCTCCGCTCACAATCAACACTTGCCCACATGTGTAGGGCCACTGTGAAAAGACACCTTTGATCACAGGTGGGTGAACACCAAGGGACACACATTCTCATCCCCAAGACTCTCAGCAAGAGACACACACGGAGACCACTCAGAGGCACCCACCTGCCTTCCTTATGCACCGTCACATGGACCTCCCGTGTGGGCCCTGGCTTTGTGAGCAGCCCCACAATCTTACACCGGCAACCTCCCTGCTCTCCCCCATTCCGCATGCTGTCCCCTCTTCCCGGTCCCACACTTCAGCTGGGAAGCCCTCTCAGCCTCTCCCCTCCTCCACCTCACCCGGCTCTACCTCTGGAGGGCCATCTTGGGGGCACCTGGGAAGCAGAAGGCCAGGAAGCTGAGTGAAAAGGAGGAAAACCCACCATATTCCAGTTACAGAAGATCCCGCTGGGAGGTAGATGGTCTCAGACCCCTAAAGGGACCCAGACTCCAACACGGCAGCAAAAAGAGAGATCCAAATGAAGCCTCTTTCCTTAAATTTTCCATCTGTATTTGACTGGAAACCATCCATGGGAATCTAGTCCTTTTCCCCCCAGAGCAGGCAAAGGCGAGGCCCCAGAGCGGCACTGAGAGTAGTAGGCGCTGTGCCACTAAGTAGGGGACAGCGAGGGTCTCAGGGATGGATCTGGCAGCTGTATTTAAGGCAGCCGTGATGTCAGCGGAAAGGAGGATTTCAGTTGGGAGTGTGGTACAATGGACCCTTTGTCCCCTTCCCTTCCTGCCTTGCACACACACTGAAACCACATACTGGCTTCAACCTGGCAACACAGACGCAGCCGCATGGCAGGGCACTGCCACAAAACACCTGCCACCTCCAAAGCCCTCACATGCGTGTGTGTGCTCATGTACATGCACATGTATGCATACAGAACCATGGATCTACGTGTAGATTCATGAGAGGCTTATGGGCTCCCTAGTGAGTGGCCTAGAGCCATGCTGCCCAGCACCCATGCTGTCAGTAACCCGTTTGTGACTATTTTAATTCATTACAAATATTAATAGTAAGAATTATATCCCTCAGTCATACTAGACACATTCAAGTGTGCAGAAATTGCGGGGGCTAGTGACTACATAGATGGCCGATTCATCATGGCGGGGGCACTGGCCTGATGGCAGAGATGCTGGCCCAGAGCTTCCACCACGGACTATTCCCTACATGGGCTATTTTTCACTGAGTCCTCCTCTTGTACCGGACCACACTTGTGCACAGGTGCACCTGAGGGATGGCCTCTCTCGCTCATGTGCTTCCTGCTCTTCTCCCCAGGCTGTATACACACTCTGTTCAGCCCCTTGTGGTAGAACAAGGTTTCTGGCCCAGAAAGAAGACCAGGATAAAACAGGATGACAGGACCATAGCAACAATCTTTCACCTTTGGGGTGTAGCGCCAAGAGTTTTGGGAACTTAAAGGGCCCAGGTCAGCCTGGTCTTGTCAGGGGAAGGAGGGACACAAGATAGGTGAGCATGGTAGGGGGCTGGGCAGGGAGTTAAGCAGGTGGAGGGGAAGGCCATCCATCATGTCAAGCTCAGCATGAGACACAAAGTGGGATATGTGGGAATTGCAGTCACTTTTTGGTTGGTGTGACAGATGTAGGCCACTGAAGGGCAGTGAGTCTGGAAGGTAGCTTGTAGTCATGTGGAACCTTGGAACCTGAGCTCAGGATGTGTCTGGATCTCTAAGGGGGTGGATGGAGATGGGGTTTGGATAGCAAGAGTCCTGAAGACCAGAGGCTTGGGCAGATCGATGGCACCTGGGTTATGTGGCAGGCAGGCAGGTATCATATCACCAAGCTATCTATGCATTGATCAATGGATCACACAATGTTGAGTAATTTGCAGATGAATGTCTTTGTTTAAATACCATAATTTCTTATCCCCTGTAGACTAATTCCCTTTTTACACTGTCCTAACATGGTCTAATTATGAATTATTAAAAGCCATAATTAATAGTAAGTAATACTCAATGACAGCCACAATAGTAGTATTGCTGATGAATGACCTCCACAGAGAACTTGTGCTCTCCTTGTGGACCCAAGGGAAGGACGCACGACACAGGCTTCTCCTTTCATTGAGGTTTGAGATTTTGGGTCAGAGAGGAAGACAGCCGTTGTCTCCTGTCTCCCCATCTTGCTCCAGGTTTTCAACTCTGTTTCTCTGTCCCCTGCTGACCACATACCACTGTCGCCATTCCCTGAAACAAACTCATCACCTTTCCTCTGGGGACCTCAGGTTTTCAGGCAGGGAAGGAGAGCTGAACAAAAGGTAAGGGAAAAGAGAAAGGAAAAAAAGGAAGGAAGGAGAGAAAGCAAAAATCTGGAGGAAAAAAGAAGTGGATAGGAGGTAGGCCTGGGTGGAGTGACTCCACAGGTCCGTCTCTGCCCAACCGTGCGCATGCAGGAGACCTTGAGGGACCCATGTACGCTCTGCAGGGCCAAGGCCTCTGTCCTTCCAGAAGGACCTCGCAGGTTTCTCTCTGTCTTTCCCTCTCTCTCTCTCTCTCTCTCTCTCTCTCTCTCTCTCTCTCTCTCTCTCTGTGTGTGTGTGTGTGTGTGTGTGCGTGCGTGTGTGTGTGTGTTCAACAGCTCTTTAAGACCCCCAGAGGTGCTCCCAAGGCTGACTTCCTCCCTCCCTCCCATGAGAGTGAGCAGAAGAGTTCCTTTCTCCAGGCTTCTTCCCACACGCTCTGGGGCAGGCCTAGCAGGCCCTTCTCTCCCAGCCTGCTTGCTCCTTAGAGTGGGAAGAGAGTAAAAGCTAGATGTCCCTCCATATTTACCCAAAGGGAGGCCTTACAGAGGGGTCCAGGTCCTCCTCTACCCATCCCATGTCCTTCCTCCTCCCAGGACCTATGGACAGCACCTCCAGCAGCCCCCAGCCCTGCAGGATGCCCACAGCTTGGAAAGTTGGTGACATTGGTGGATGAGTGGGTGAGAGGTTTGCCAAACCTGGGATCTGAAGAGAAGTGTGTGTGTGTGTGTGTGTGTGTGTGTGTGTTGTTGTTGTTGTTGTTGTTGTTGTTGTTGCACATGTGGGCTGACTATATGGCATTGCAGAGAAGAAAAGGACTTGGAAATGTGCAAGGAGGCTTGTAAAGAGAAAAATAACACAAGAAAGAAAAAGTTTTAAGACACAAGGCAAGAGGAATGGGGAGGGGCAATGAGGGGTCTAGCTGAGAGAGGGAGGAAAGGGAAGGAGATGAGAGGACAGCCCTCCTACCCCAGAGCCTCCTCTGTGGGTCTCTCCCTCCCCCAGCATCCAGGAAGGAAATCAGGAGGCCACAGCCAGTGTGTTTGGGTCATTTCCACATGCTTTATTCCAGCAATCAAAATAATTAAAAACATCTCAAATTATTATACACATACAAAATAGGTACAGAGTCTCTTGCCTCCTCCCACCCCAGGGGGAAAAACTGCTTTGTGCTTTGGGAAGGTGTGCTCTGAAACCCAGATGCAGGACAGACTAAGAGAGAGGTGTGAGGATGGGAGCAGCTGCGGGAGGGAGTTTCAGAGGAGAGAAGTCAAGAGAGCAGGGGTGGAGACAGGGTGGAGAGCCAGAAGGCCGGAGCCCTGCTTCCTCTCCGCCATGTTAAATAGCACCGTTAGAAAAAATTCACATGAGTCCCCATCCACAGATGAAAGAAACAAAGAAAGAGAGAGAAGCGAAGAAAAAAGAAAGACTGAACAAAAAGGAACATTTGCTGGCCTAGGGGGGCACCTCAACTTGAATAGCACCAGAGATTTCTTCCCCACCCACCCCATCACATAGATGTAGCACCTTTGGTATCAGATGGGGTGGCTGCTACCACCTTGCTCCATCCCCGCCCCACACAGTCACCCCGGTGACACATGATGACAAGAACGAGGTAGTCTTTCAGCGACACATTAACACAAGGAATAGAACAGTCTCTCCCATCCAGTCCCGCGCACAGGGGCGAATCCACGGACACGCGTCCTCAAATCCGATGCTTCCGCTCTGCTCTGCTGTGGCCCTGCCTGACTCTCCTCCAAACCCAGTGAGGGGCTGGTGGCTCCCCTCCGGCATGGCCCTCTCGAAAACAAAGTGGGGTGTGTTGTAGAGGCCCCGGAGATGCCAGATGGCCGGGCTCCTTTGGCAGTCTGAGAACCTCAGGCCCCCCAGCACTGGGGGGTGCTGGGTAGGGAGAGTGGGCTGGGGGTCAGGGGCCACTTGGACGTCTCAGCATTGCCTTTGGTTGCTGGGCAGACAATGCATTGTTTCCTGTGTCTTTTGGGGAGACTTGAATTTGGGGAGCAGTGGAGGAGAGGCCCCAAGAGGGGGTGGAGAAAGGAGCAGAAAGGGCAGCATTGGGGTATCATAAGCCCAAAGGGCAGAAAAGAACTTACCCCCACATGGGTCTTCAAGCAAGTGGACCAAGCTTCCTTTTTTAAAAAGTTATTTATTTATTCTTTTTTTTTTTTTCTCGTAAGATTGAATGCACTTTTGGTTTTTGGTCATGTTCAGTTGGTCAAGGATAAAAACTAGGTTGGAGAGATGAATGCAAAAGAAAAAAATATTTTCCAAAGTCCATGTGAAATTGTCTCCCATTTTTTGGCTTTTTGGGGAATTCAGTTTGGGTTGTGTTTTTGTTTCCAGGGGAGGGAGGGGGCTGGGTGGGAGGGAGCCAGGTTGGGGTGGAGGGAGTTTACACGAAGCAGACAGGGCTAACAGTAAAGCCGAATTCCTGGTCTGGAGCGCCAATGTCCAAGGGGGCCACATCAATGATGGGCAGGCGGGAGGTCTTGGTGGTTCTGTATTCGATGACTGTCTTGCCCCAGGCTCCTGTGTGACTCTGGGGTGAGGGGAGACAACAGGAGAGGGCCGTTACCAACAGTAGACATGGACGGAGGCAGGGAAAGTCTGGGCCGCTCAGAAAGTCAAATCCCCGACAGGCCCAGAGACTCACCGTGCAGCCATCCTCAAGGGCGACATAGGTGAAGCGGCTGTTGCCCTCGCCCCGGAGCTCGATGTCATTGGAGCCCTGGAGGAGCAGAGACTTCTTGAGGTTGCCAGTCTGCTGGTCCAGGTAGGCCACGCTGTTCTTGCAGTGGTAGGTAATGTTCTGGGAGGCCTCGGTGGACATCAGGCGCAAGAAGGTCAGCTGAATGGCCACATCAGCAGGGTCGGAGTCTTCACTGCCGTACTCGAACTGCAGGGAATGAGAGAGTGGCCTGAGTGACCCCATGGGGCCATTAGTCCTGGCTTCCTTGAGTCTCTGACAGCATTCTCAAGTAACTTTTAGGTCAACAGAGGTGTCCCTCGTCCATGGGCATCCTGTGTCTAGGCCAGTAGAAAGGTCCCCATCCATGCTTTCTGTCCCTCCCATCCTTCCCAGCCCAGCTCTGTCCCTCACACTCAGAAAGGATCTAGTCTACTACAGCACTTCTCATGCCTCTGGGCACTAGGCTAGCCCATCTCCTGAACACGGGCCTTGGGTCCAGCTCACGCACCTGGAATCCACCTTCCATGCTTTCGCCGAACCAGACATGCTTCATATCCTTGAGGTTCTTGCTGCTGTACCAGTTCTTCTGGGGCACGTTGGGCCGTTTCGGGAACACACAAGTCTCGCCTGTCTCCATGTTACAGAAGACCTTGATGGCATCCAGGTTGCAGCCTTGGTTGGGGTCAATCCAGTACTCTCCTGTAGTGGGGCAGGTCAAGGTGCATTCAGGGCAGTTGCACAGTCAGTATATCGTAGGTGATGTGGGGCACTGTGGGCAGTGAGAGGTTGGCACAGCAGGAAGAGGAGGAAGGGCAGGTCCTCACCGCTCTTCCAGTCAGAATGGCACATCTTGAGGTCTCGGCAGGTGCGGGCGGGGTTCTTGCGGCTGCCCTCGGGGCTGCGGATGTTCTCAATCTGCTGGCTCAGGCTCTTGAGGGTGGTATCCACCTCGAGGTCACGGTCACGAACCACATTGGCATCATCAGCCCGGTAGTAGCGGCCACCATCATGAGCCTTCTCTTGAGGTGGCTGGGGCAGGAAGCTGAAGTCGTAACCACCGCTGGGAGGACCAGGGGGACCAGGAGGTCCAGGAGGGCCAGGGGGACCCTGTACGGAGACAGAAGAGATCAGAGATTACCAGCGTCCAAGTGCTCTTAGGCTGGAGAGACATAGGAAAGGTGTGAGGTTACTTACAGCAGGACCAGCATCACCAGTGCGACCGCGAGGACCAGGGGGACCAATGGGACCTGGGAGACCGTTGAGTCCATCTTTACCAGGAGCACCAGCAGAGCCAGGAGGACCCTGGAAAGGAAGAGTTGGTTGGAAAGTGCCTGCTTGAAAGCTCAAGACAACCCCGTTCGGGCTGAGAAACCTGCCACCTGCCTGCTGCCTCTGGTTCCCACAGGGCCAGTCTCTGCCTCTTCTCCTGAGAAATATCCCCACTCCTTCCCACAGATGGCCAGTTAGCAGGAGGAAGGGTCTGAGAATGGAGAGGCCTCAGCCTAGATAGGATTATCCAATACACTTCTTCTCTATGTCCTGAGGAAGGGCCCCAAGGTAAGCCGGAGTATCACCAGGGAGGGGTGACAGCCTGACTTACCCGAGGACCAGCAGGTCCGGAAGATCCAGAGGGACCTTGTTCACCAGGAGAACCCTAAGGACAGATACAAAGGCAATTCAGGCCCAGTGTGAGTCAATGGCAGCCTGAGCACTGGCTGGAGACATGAGGGGCAGCCTGGACAACCCATTTCCATCCCTAATTCTGGAATTATCATTGATACTGTCCAAATGCTGAGGCTGCTTCCTTGGGCACCCCCCCTCCCTCTCAAAACCCACTTGAAAATGATCATAAACCTTTAGTCCTCGCTAGCTAGGAGTCAATGTCTGTTTACAGGGGGAAACTGAAACAGGTGTTCCTTGCCTCATCATCACACAGGACAGCATGGGGGGGGGGTGTGATAAAGAAGCGTCAGTGACTGGGGACTGTGTGTGTGGTGGTGGGGTATGCTAGGCATACTCACAGGAGGTCCAGGGGGACCCTGGAGACCAGAGAAGCCACGGTGACCCTTTATGCCTCTGTCGCCTTGTTCGCCTGTCTCACCCTTGTCGCCACGGGGGCCTTGGGGTCCCTAGAAGAGACAAGGGGGCAGAGTGTCAGGTGGAAGTCCTGTTGACCAAGTAGAATGCTGTCCCTATCTGGATGAAGGTTCTGAGGATAGAGGGGTCAGTGCGGGCCACTTACAGCAGGGCCTCGGGCACCAGCAGGGCCGATGGGACCAGCAGGACCAGCAGGACCCTAGGGAGAGTACAAAGAATATTAGTTAGATCCTGGAGGAGGGAGGCTGAGGCTAGGGACTTGCCTAATATGAGCTGTAGAACGATACTTTCCCTTGGCAAATCCCTCTTAGCCCACAAGTTTCCCACTGTGGCCACTTCTCCTGACCCCCAGACAAACCTCACCAGAATCAGATTGCATGCAAGCTGGGACAAACCCCTTCCCTTAGGGGATAGGGAGTCCTGTCTGGGAGAGGGGCCTTGAGGCCAAGCTGTGGCTCAGTGTTTCCGGGGAGACCGAGCACCCAGATAACTTATAAGCCCTCCTCTCCTGCCTCTGACTAGGGGAGGTCAGCTGTTCCCAGATCATTCCCAGGCCTCAAGACAGGCTTGGAGAGTCCCTGGACTGTGTCGAGCCCAGCTACTTACAGTCTCACCACGATCGCCATTCTTTCCAGCAGGGCCAACGGGGCCAGGGGCACCAGGAGCACCGGGAGCACCAGGGGGTCCAGCAGGGCCAGTCTCACCGCGGTCACCCTGAGAGGGGAGGGAGGGGAATGCAGGTCAGCTCTAGCAGAAAGAGCCAGACTGAAGTAAGGATGTGACCAGCAGGGCTGCAGGCCTGGGGAATGGCCTTCTTACCTTGGGGCCAGGAGTGCCATCTCGTCCTGGAGAGCCTTCGGCACCAGGGGATCCCTTAAGAAGAGAAGAAGTGTGTCGGTGGGGAGGGAAGCTCAGCACAGGCCCTAGTGGCCCTGCTGTGGGCATGGGTTTGGGGCCTGGGGACTGCTCACCTCACGTCCAGATTCACCAGGGGGTCCAGCTAAGCCAGGGGGTCCCATGGGGCCAGGAGGTCCACGTTCGCCATTTGGTCCAGAAGGACCTTGTTTGCCAGGCTCACCCTAAAGGAGGAGAAAGAGTCCAGCCAGAGATAAGGTGGGGGGCTAGGACCACAGAAACCATCTCTACCCAGTCTGTCCATACTCCTGCACCTTCCAAGTACGGGGACAGTTGTTCTTGGGAACCCCAAGGTTCAGGTGCACTCACAGAGGGGCCAGGAAGACCAGGGAAGCCTCTTTCTCCTCTCTGTCCAGGCAGGCCGACCACACCACGCTGTCCAGCAATACCCTGAGGTCCAGGAGTACCAGGAGCACCCTGTGGGAGGCAGACAGGGGTGAGGTGCTTGGCAGTGGCACAGAGAACACTCCCTCGCTCTGAGTACGTCCTCCGGAGGAGCTACAGAGATCTCAGATAGAACTCACAGCAGGCCCATCAGCACCAGGGGATCCCTTCTCGCCAGCAGGGCCAGGGGGGCCAGGAGGACCAACTTCGCCAGGACGTCCAGCAGGGCCAGTCTCACCACGAGGACCTTTGCCACCTTCTTTGCCAACAGGTCCAGGAGGACCGGGGGGGCCAGCATTTCCCTGGATGGGGACAAGAAGATCTGTCAGACTTCAGGGGCTTCTAGAGCATGCACAAAGGCCCGAGGGACACCACTGTCCTCCTGGCAATGTGTGTCTGCCATTCCTAGCCCAGAGCACAGGGATTCACTGCAGATACTCACAGAGGGACCAGGGGGACCAACTCGGCCAGCAGCACCAGGGAAACCAGTAGCACCCTAGTGAGAGAGAACAGTTGAGCTGTAAGGGGACCAGCCAGTCCACCTGACCCAGCCCCCTCCTGACGCTCGCCGTGGGGAGGCTCTGCAGAGAGGCTGGTGGTACTCACAGGGGGACCAGCACTGCCACGAGCACCTTTGGGTCCAGGAGCACCAACATTACCCTGCAGGATAACACAGACAGGGGAAGTTCAGGCCACTCCTGGGTCCAGTCCTGGCTCTTTGCAGCTATGGGTACAGGGGGTGAGACACTCACAATGGGACCAGGGGGCCCAGCAGGGCCAGCAGGGCCAGGAGGACCAACTTCGCCTTTAGCACCGGCATCACCAGGTTCGCCTTTAGCACCAGGTTGGCCATCAGCACCCTGGCAGGGGAGAGGAGTAATGAATGGGGGACATGTTATGACAGAGAGGGCATCTGGAGGGTCTAGGCCGCTGGGCGGGGCAAGGAACAGTGACTAGAGACAGGCAGATGCTCTGGTGGGAAACAATTTTTCCCCATTATTACCCTCAGACTTAGGCTGATGCCTCTGTCCTCATTTGGTCACCCAAGATCCCACACCCCATGTAATAGCTGGGGGCAGAACATAAAAGGTGCCTTGGTACTTACAGGGGGGCCAGCGAAGCCAGCAGGGCCAGGAGGACCAGGCTCACCACGGTCTCCCTAGAAGAGAAGGAAACAAACAAATTGGAGACATATATGGCCATCAGGTAAGATACGGAGGGAGGCAGGCTGGAAAGGCAGAGGGGGAAGGACAGAAAAAGACAAGGAGAGAGGGCTAGGTATGGGTCTTAACAGAGTCCTCTGTACTTACGGGGGCACCACGGGCACCGGTGGGACCAGCAGGGCCACTGGGACCAGTTTCACCCTGAGAGGCAAGAATAACAGATTCAAGATGAGGGAGCCGCCCTGAACACTCTAGTAGGTAGGTGAAACCAGGAGAGCCTTACCACCCTTCCAGTCCCTACATCTTCCTAGGTCACCAGCTAGACTTGATAGGACCTGCCTCATGAAGAGCCCCAACCAAACTTGCTGGAGAAGCTGTGTATTAGGAAAGAAAGTGTGAAAGCTGTCACTCACCTTGTCACCAGGGGCACCAGCAGGGCCAGGAGGACCAATGGGGCCAGTCAGACCACGGGGGCCATCTTTGCCAGGAGCACCATCAGCACCTTTGGGACCAGCATCACCCTAAAGAAGGGGAAAAGACTGAGACTTCCAGTGTGGGGGCCATGAGGTGACCTGTCGTGTTCTGCTTTGCTTGGACCCTTAGAGGCATTTCTTAGCCCTGCCTATGCCAGAGAGCTGAGAATTTAAGAAGAAAGGTGCCTAACAGGGGATTTGGCAGAACCTTTACCACCAGCTAAAGGTTGTGAGACTCTTGATTTGTGTAGGAGACAACCTACTTCTCATTACCCTGGTTAACTCATGTAGGGAAGAACCTGGACCACAGGTAGAGGATTCACCAGCCAAAGGGCTGGAAGGAAAGACGGGAGAATAAAGGAGAAGAGAGAAAGATCTCAAGAAAAAGGAAAGATGATGAGAGACCCAAAGCAGAGAGAGATGGAAACCATGGAAGGCTTGTGGGAGGGCGAAGTTGCACTTACTCGGTCACCCTTAGGACCTGGAAGACCAGCTGCACCACGTTCACCAGGCATTCCCTGAAGACCAGGGGCACCCTGGTTTCCAGGAGCTCCAGGGGCACCAGCATCACCCTATTGACAATCAAGAAGGCCAGAGTGAGGCCTGGAGTGCAGAAGTGGGTCCAAGCTTTGATCCCCCTTTAGCATCTCCCAGGACTGGTTCCAAGGTCAGCAACAGGTGCCATTCAAGAGAAAAGACACAACCCAAACATCAGGCTGCCTGTGCGGGCCCCACTTCGATCCTGCCCCTGACTGTCCCACAGATCCATGGCTTGGGTCACAACCAGCCGCCCCCGAGCAGGATAAGATGAAACCTGGTCTTTGGGCTGATGGCTGGAGTCCCTTTCCACGTTGCCCTCACCTTGGCACCATCGTTGCCAGGAGCACCATTGGAACCACGGGGACCGGCAGGACCAGGGGGACCTTGCACACCACGCTCGCCAGGGAAACCTCTCTCGCCCTAGAAGAGAAGGACAGGCATGTGACGGCGGCTCCAGAGACAAGGCCAAGTCTGAGACATGGTGACAGGAGCAAGGATGGAAGGTTCACTTACTCTTGCTCCAGAGGGGCCGGGAGCACCGAGGTCTCCAGGAACACCCTGTAGGGGAGGGAAAAGTGACAGTGAGAAAAACCTGTGGGGCCCTTCCTATGAGAAAAAAAACTCCTGTCCCTCTTCCAGGGGGCTGGCCCTTGAGGCCTTGATTAGAGACAAAATCCTCAATACAGAATTAGAGTTTCCTTTGCAGCCCCCCTCTTCCTCCTAAAGGGTCGAGGACCTCTCTCCTCCCCAAGCTTATAACCAGGAGGCTTCAGGGGAAGCCAGATTATCCCAGCAGTTTGCAAAAGAAGTCACCCAGCCTAGTAGCTGTGTAGCTCCTTCTGGACCCTACTATGTAGCTCCCTACCTCCCTCCATGTCACTCTATTCATGACAGGAATTCCTTTTTTTCTGATATCAACCCCCATTCTCTCTAGTTGCAGGTTGTCTGATCAACTAAGGGCACCCCCACCCCATTGGCCAGATGTTCCTTCTTACCTGTTCACCGGGTTTGCCTGCTTCACCGGGAGGACCAGCGGGGCCAGGGAGACCCTGTAGGAGGGAAATAGGGTAGAAGATGCAGGGGTTAGAACGTGGAAGGGAACAAAGAGATATTCCCCACTCCCCTCCAGACACCCTAGCAGCCACGAGGCCACCTCACCTGGAATCCGGGGGAGCCAGCAGGGCCTTGTTCACCTCTCTCTCCAGCAGGACCCTGTCATGGAGACGAAGCTGTGGTCATGGGCAGTCCAAGGACAGGAGGGACGGAGAGTCTCTCCCTTCCTGCTCCCCAGGCCTCCCAGGGAGGAACACTTACCGAAGGGCCAGGGGGTCCCTGAGCTCCAGCTTCTCCATCTTTGCCAGGAGCACCCTGTGGGCAGAAGGTAAAGGGCTCAGGTCGGTGAGGCTGACAGCCCTCTCCAGGGAGGACCCAACCATGAGCCGGGGTCTTGGGGACAAAGCAGGGGGCTCCTAGTGGCAGTGGGGTGCAGACTTCTGCACCCCTCTCGTAAGAGGAGCACCTGTCATGGGCAGGAGTGGGAAGTACAGATAGAGACTGAAAGGAGGCACTTACAACAGCTCCAGGGGGTCCGGGCACTCCGCGCTCTCCAGCTTTGCCGGGCTCTCCCTATATAGAAAGACAGTCAGGGTTGCAGGCTAAGGAGGAACTAGGGCCTCCTGTGTCTTCCCTATCTACTTTGATTGGAATCTTTGTTAAGGGTTCCCCACTACCACCAGCAAAAACTGTCTACAGGCGTTGGGGCTGCCTTAGCGGCTTTTAGTGTCTGGTGCCTCCGCCTCCTCCCAAATCACATACCCTTTCAGGTCCCTTCTATCTCCCTCCCTACCCTTTCCTTTGCCCCCTTATAAGCCTGCATTGGCCTAAACTGTAAAAGGCTTTACTCTCTTCTGGGATCTCCTTTTGAGCCTCAAAGAACCGCCCCCCCCCCCAGATTTGGGGGTGATCATTATGCAAAAGGCCCGTCCTGTCCATGTTTGAGAGGAGAAGGCCATCAGCAATTCTTATTTCCAAGGACACAGTGCTAAGCTTGGAGCCACAGTGAGCAGCAAATCCCCAGAGCTGGGTCCAGAGCCAGGACTCTCACCTCAGGGCTATGCCCATACCTAGCTCTGTGTTGCTCCTCAGTGAATACTTACAGCAGCACCTTTAGGTCCAGGGAATCCCATCACACCAGCCTGACCACGGGCACCAGCAGGACCTGGAGGCCCAGGGCGTCCATCTTGACCAGCGGGACCCTGAGGATGAGAACGATAAAGGTGATGAGGAAGGAAGGTGGACACACAAGGGTGTAGGAAGGGACCCAAAGGGAGGCATACTTACAGGGGGGCCAGTTTTGCCGTCGGGACCCGGGCTGCCAGGGCTTCCTGTGAGACCCTAGGGGGAGACAGAGGCAGGCTTGAGCACTGGGTTGTGGGATGACGGTAGGGAGGACTCGGAAGCACAAGCTGGAGGCCTCATACCAGACCCCACACAGGACCGGCAGTGTCCTGACTGAGCTAGGCTGTAAGGCTGAGGTCTCACCTTGGCACCAGGCAGGCCAGCTTCGCCAGGACGACCAGCTTCACCAGGAGAACCTTTGGGGCCGGCAGGGCCAGGAGAACCACGTTCACCAGCGGGACCCTAGTTGGAAGAAGACACGGGAGCCATTAGAGTCTCGAGGCTGGGCCTCTTTACTCTGGGAGGGGCGAGGGAGCTGCTCCAGCTGGGCTTTGGCGGGGCATGGGTGGGAAGAAAATGGCACCCAAAAGAGAGGCCGCATGTGAAGAGAAAGGAGGCACACATCTGAAGCCACAGCTCGCAGCACAGATGCCATGGAGGTTGGCGCTGGGAGGAGGTTGATACCTGGGGAGTTGCAAGTCACCCTCCTTCCATGAAGAGAGCTCACCTTGGGACCAGCAACACCATCTGCACCAGGGAAGCCACGGCTACCAGGTCCACCCTGCAGGAGGAAAGGAGGCCAGTGAGCTCAGAGGTACCTAACCCCAGGGACAGCAGACAGGCACTGTGGGTAAGAAGAGAGAGAGAAAGGGCAGGGCACACTTACACGCTCGCCGGGGGGTCCAGGCAGGCCAGAAGGTCCAGGTTCACCTCGGGCTCCTCGCTTTCCCTCTTCCCCAGCAGGGCCAGGGGGACCTTGAACACCAGCAGGGCCCTGGAGAGGGAAGAGAGGATGGGGCGACCTTGGTAAGGGCCTCCTGTGCTGACCTCAGGGCCTCCAGCACCGGGGCTCCCAGGCATGGGCCAGCGGCTGCTTCGGCAGAGGACTCCCATTCCTCCCTACACCCCCTCCAGGAGCTCTCAGGGCAGGAAGGCTTGGCCTGCAAGGGGAGGATCTGGGGACTTACAGGTTCTCCTTTGGCACCAGTGTCTCCTTTGTTGCCAGGAGCACCAGGTTCACCCTGTGTTAGGGAAGGAGAGGAGGAGGAGGAGGAGGTCAGCGTTGGGCGCACCTTCACGCTCCCGTCATGGGGCCACAAAGGAGCCAGAGCATGGGGTAGGGTAGAAGGAAGAGGTTTGTACTTACACTGTTACCCTTGGGGCCAGGAGGGCCGCTGGGGCCCTGGGGTCCAGAGGGTCCTCGGGCACCAGGGAAGCCAGGAGCACCGGCAATGCCAGGAGCGCCCTGTGGAAGGTAGAGCAGCCATTTGAGCCCAGGGGTGCTGGGCAGGCAGCAGGTGGGAAGTGGGCACCGGAGAGGACTGAAACCTGCACACTTACATTGGCACCTTTAGCACCAGGCTGTCCGTCAGCACCAGGATTTCCCTGTGGCACAGAGAAAAGTGAGTGAGTGACAGGTAAGTACTGAGGTTTGAAAGTGGCCTGTGGACAGGAAGGGGAAAGTACTCACAGCGGGACCAGCAGCACCAGCAGGGCCAGGGGGACCGGGCTCACCACGTGCACCCTGAGGACCTTCAGAGCCTCGGGATCCTTGGGGACCAGCTTCACCCTGGATCAGAGGAAAGGGCATGTCAGAAGCCACCCCAAGAAATTCAACCTTACCCCTGGATGGTGGGGAGAGGAAGAGACAGGCACAGGAGACCAAGAATTAGGGCTCTAAGGTCTACAAAGGGGACCCCACGACGAAGATACCGGGGGATAAGCTTTTCTCTTGCCAATCAGAGTCTCTCGGGGGTGGGGGGGAGCAGGGAGTCATCCAGCCCTTGGCCCGTGGGAGTCACGCTAGAGGAGGACAGGGGTCTCACCTTGGCACCAACAGCACCAGGGAAGCCAGGAGGACCAGCAGGGCCAGTGGGACCCTGTGAATGAAATGGAGATATTAGCGAGCAGGAAGGAGCACCTGCAAGGTACAGCCTGGGACGGTAAAGGTGTTGGGTTTTGGTCCAACACGGGCCACTGAGATCTCTGCCCCCTCCCAGGCCCCGGGGTCAAGAAGCCATACTCACAGGGGGCCCAGCAGCACCAGTAGCACCATCATTTCCACGAGCACCCTGCAAAGAAAGAAGCCTCAGTTACACTCACAGAGCACTGATCAGTCCTTGCAGCTCTTGGAGGAGCCCTGTCCAGAGCTTAGGGATCCCCCAAGGGGTCAGAGGTACTTACAGCAGGGCCAGGGGGTCCAGGGCGACCTCTCTCACCAGGCAGACCACGGGGGCCCTGAAAACCAAGCCAAGAGATCCCAAGTGAAATGGAGATGCTTGCTTCCAAGCCTCTGTCTCCCAACCCTGCACCCCACTCCCCCCTGCCACTCTCTGGAAAGAGACACACTCACCATCTGACCAGGAGCTCCATTTTCACCAGGGCTGCCGGGCTCACCCTATAGGACAAAGGACAGAGTGAGGACTGCACGCATGCTGGGACTGCAGGGAAGGGGAGGATGAGGACATTCATGTGGCTTCTTACCTTGGGACCGGCAGGACCAGCGTCTCCCTTGGCACCATCTAAACCACTGAAACCCTAAGATAGGAAAGAGGAATAAAGTGAGACCCTGTGGAAGGGGTGGGCCTCCTCAACAGCCCCTGAGATCTTAGTAGAGGCCTCAGGAGATCAACCCAGTCATTTCTCTGTCTCTGGGATACACTAAACCCCAACTGGTCCAAAACTCCACTCAGTCCCCTAACTGGGACTTCTTTCCCAAGGAAGGAACTTCTTTCAGATGTCTACTTGTACACCCGGGGAATTCTGTAGCTGCCTCCCACTGTGATGTATCTCAGAATGTTTTGGAGAAAGAGAGAGAATGGTGAGAAGCCAGGACTTTGGGGACCTAGATGACTCAAAGGAGACTCACTCGGTGTCCCTTCATTCCAGGGAGGCCAGCTGTTCCAGGCAATCCCCGAGCACCCTGGAGGAGGAGGAGGAGGAGGAAAGGCCATTAGAATGCAAAGCTGTAGTACCAGCGCCTGGCTGAAGTGAAGTGAAGGTCAGTGAGGCCTGAGAGCTAGCCTCCTGCCTCTGCTCACCTGAGGCCCAGGAGGTCCACGCTCGCCAGGACGGCCAGGCTTGCCAGCTTCTCCCTGGAGGAAGAGAAAAAGAATCGCTTCATGTCCCAACATGCTGGGAGTGTGTGCAAACGGTCTTCTTAAAACTGCTAAAGGCCAGGTTTAGGGGATTATAATTTTACTTTAAATCTAGAGCTCAGTTTAGCTCTACCATGAACCCCCCACCTTTTGGTGAAATTTGAGTCCCTCCAAGAGAATTTCTGTTTCTGTTACCAGCACTTTAATCTTCCCATCTCTACTACAAGGGCTCTTGAACCTGAGGAAGTCATTTACCCTGAGAAATGGATTGGGATTGCTCTAAGGTACCTGGGATGAGGAGGAAGAGGGGAAATGAGGAAAACATCCCACTAAGGTAAAGACCATTGGTCCAGGATAGGCCATGCATCACAGAGAACCTGCCCTCCTTTCTCTGCATCTCAGCCTCCAAAATGGTAGGGGCACCACAGCAGAGATCACAAAACCCAGCCCATAAAGGCCATGGGGTCAGCTGGTATTTTCTCCACGGGCCACTTACATCATCTCCGTTCTTGCCAGGAGGGCCAGGGAGACCTCGGGGACCCATGGGACCCTAGAGGAGAGAGAAAGAAGCAGTTAGAATTATATATTTATATAAAATACTGAATTATGAAAATAAAAATACTATAAAATGTATGTATATATATATATATATGAAAAGAGAAGAGCAAGGCTGGGGTTGGAAGGAGGAGACGATGAAGACGGGTGTGTGTGTGTGTGTGTGTGTGTGTGTGTGTGTGTGTGTGTGTGTATGGTCTCTCCTTGGCAGATTTACATGTTTACACAGGAAAGAGTGACTATGTAGAGTACTTACTGCAGCTCCAGGTTCGCCGGGCTCACCAGGAGGGCCTTGGAATCCTTGGGGTCCCTGGAGAACAAGGATGGGGTAAGGTGAAATCAGAAGTCCAGGTCCCTGTCAAGCTCACTAGGAAATCTCTGAACACCTTCCCGGCCCTCATCCCAGCCTTCCAACAGTCCCATACCCACAGGGGTACATGAAGACCTCCAGGATACTCACAGGTGCACCAGGGGGGCCAGGGAGACCACGAGGACCAGAGGGACCCTAAGAAGGAAAGAAAAGAGGGGCATGATGATATGTGTGAGGGTAAGCATAACATGAGGATGGCCTTGCTGTCTTCTGCAGGCTCCTGTTGGGACCACAGTTGTCACACGTCCTTTCTGGACTCTGAGGTCTCAAGGGTGGCCTTTACCTCTCAAGCCATCTACGCCTATACTGTATGCCCAGCACCCAGCCCGTTGCCTCTGGACACATCCATGTGTGCCATCTCTGCTCCCCCTAGTGGCTTACCATGGGGCCAGGCAAAGAGACTCCAGATGATTTTTCCTCATAGCCGTAAGACATCTGGGAAGCAAAGTTCTGGGGAAACAAGAGAAGAGTGCACGAGAAATCAGAATTTGGGCAGTAAATTGAAAGGCAGAAACATCACCAATAACAGGACAGAATGACTGAGACCTACAACATTGTGGAACAACCCTGCCCAATCTGCTGCATCCGAATTCGATTTACTCAGACAATCCCAAATTGAGGGGCAGTCGACCACTACAAAATAACCAAGCCCTTCAAAACTATCAAAGTTGGGAGACACAAAGCAAGAATAGTCTACATTTGTGGAAATTTAAAGGACATGCCATTCCATGCAATTCGTGATACTGATTGGATACTGAATTATGACAATAAAATACTATAAAAGGTATTACTGGGACAGTGGTGAAATTTGAATGCAGATTATTATTAGATAATAGTCTTATGTCAATGTTAAGTCAATCATTGTGCTACGGTCAAATTAGAGGATGTCATTACTCTCAGGAAATATGTATTAGTGTGTATAAGATGAACAGCATACTTTCAGCTCTGAGACAACTCAGGAAAAAAAACAAAAAATGGTATGTATGCACAAGCAGGCTGATAAAGCAGGTGTGACTAACTGTGAAGGGTTACGGAAAGTCTTTGCATTATACTTGCAATTTTTCTATAAGCTTGAGATTATTTCAAAATATTGTTATGATATCTGCAGGAGAGAGGAAGAAGAAAAGAAAGAAAGGAAGAAAGAAAGAAAAGTAAACCGGGAGAGGGCCGTAAAAGGCCTTCCCAGAGGCCACTCTCCACTTACTCCTCCAAGGCCAGGGGGTCCGGGAGGTCCAGGGGGGCCAGGTGGCCCAGGAAGTCCGGGCTGTCCGGGGATGCCATCCCGACCAGGAGGGCCTGCAGGTCCCTGCAAGGGTAGAGGGCGGGGCTAGGGTGAACGCCCTGGAGGAGTTGGAACCACACCACGCCATACCAGGCCACCTCTAGCCCCGCATAGCAGAGGAGGTGCAAGCTTACCCTTGGGCCTCGGGGTCCAGTGTCCCCTTTGGGTCCCTGTGGAGTTGGGGGGAAGAAATGGGTGGTCTGTTAGAGAAGGGAGGATAGCGAGGAGTCGCGGGCGCGGTAGCAAAATCGAGGACAGAGGATTACCTCGACTCCGATGGTATCTATGTCCGTAGATGACTCTGAGGGACAGAAAAGGCGCGGTTAGAGGCAGGTTTGCGGCTGGTGCTCCGCTGGCAAAGCCTTCCGAGACGACCCCGACCCCCTCCCACCCCCGCCTCGAACCATACCCGGACCTTCAGGGCACTTAGGGCAGCATTCGCCCTCGGGGACCGTGGCGCCCGGACAGTTCACCGCGTCCTGACAGGTCATCTCGTCGCACAGCGCAGTGCCGTTGGTGCAGATACAGAGTTGGCAGGCATCGGGTTTCCACGTTCCGCCTTCAGCGATTCTGCGGCCATTGTGTACGCATTCGATGCTTGGGACTGGGACAGCGAGAGAAGACGGGGGCCTGTGTCCGCGGCGATCGAGACACGCACCCCAGAGCACCACGGGCCCTCCCACCCTATGCGTCCCGTCCCCTACATCTGAGAGGCACTTTTAAATTTATTTCCCGCCTCCTCTCCGCTCTTTCCCACAAATCCTTAAAAGCTCGTCTGCTCCGCATCAGCGCCAGTGACAGCACCCCGGCGCCCGGCCAAGCAGGCGGTAACTCTTCCCAGTTCCCAGGAATGTTAAACAACCCCAACCTCAGCCCGCGGACGCCGAAGCCAAGGGAAATAGAAAGCGGCGGGGGAGGGGGGCGCAGGGAGGCAGTGGGAGGGACCCCATCCCCAGGGTGCGCTCTGAGGGGGCGTGGTTTGCTTGGAGACCGGAGGAGAGTGGGCGGAGAGAAGGGCGGTCCAGCCCTCGCCCCGCCCCCTTCCCTGGGCAGGTAGGACGGAGCGGACGAGCCCGCGATCGCAGGGAGGGCCTGATGTGAGTGAGGTCTCGCTCAGAGGCTTTGAAAGTACCCCCAAAGTAGGTTACATGTTAACCACTGGCATCCAGACAACTTAAAAGCTTACTTTCAGGTCTAGCTTCAATCCCCAAAGTAACTCAGCGTTTCTGATCGCCCCTTAGCCAAGAACAAAAAAGTTCGCCAACAGTAACGAGTTAACCGCGACCCTCTTCGCCCTGTCGTCTAAGTGACCACCACTAGGTGGCGAGCAACGCTAAGCGAAGGGGACTAGGCGGGGCCAGTTTTCCTGGAATGATCGCTTTGAGAGTCAAGGGCTATCCCATTGCTGCTCTCAGTTTTCCAGAATAAGGGGTGGGGTCCCTGTCCCTAGCCATAACCTGTCTTCCCCCGCCAGCTCCAGTGCCGAGAAGTGCTGGACTAGGTTGCGCAGTACTCAGGTGGATCAGCAGGGGGCGCTAGGACCTCGCCCTGCCAAGTCAGAGCCAAACTTTCTCATCCTGCATCCCGCCCACTCCGTGCGTCCCCTCCCCCTGCGGCCCAGCACCCCCGCGGTCCCAGGAACACTGTCTAGCCTGCAGAGAGGGCAAGCAATCTTTCCTTATGAATCATCCCACAGCCCTCCTGGTCGCTTTCACATCTTGGGTTCCAAATCCCTAGCTCGGAGCCCCTGTCTCTTCTGCAAAGTGCTCTGCGCGGATTCCCACGTCCTCTGGTGTCCCTGGCAGTGCAAGCTCAGGATTTCCTCCGGCATCACCTCACGCCAGACTCCAGACTCACTTCCCACTCCTCGGAGGTGGTCGTCCCCGTTCCTACCCCAGGATGAGTTCCCTCCTCTTCCAGGACGCTGAGAAAGGGCCTTCACCATCTCCCTAACATCCCTGGGTCTCTGGAGCATCCGGGTCCCAATAAAAGCCTGCGGCTCCAGGACCACGCGCACGCCGCGACACCAAGTACCCCTGGACTCTGAAAAGTTCGGAACTTACTGTCTCTCTCTTGGCCCAAAACTTGACCGTGCGTCAGGAGGGCGGTGGCCGCTAAGAGGAGCAGGAGCCGGAGGTCCACAAAGCTGAACATGTCTAGACCCTAGACATGTAGACTCTTTGCGGCTGGGGTGGGGGGTTAGCGACGGCTCATTCGCGGCCTCACACTCCGCGTGCCTCCTGCTCCGACCCCGAGGAGAAACTCCGGTCTGCTCCCAACCGGCTGGCCCGGGCCTCTTTTATACTATCCTGATGTAGAGCTGGGAGGAACCCTGCCCCTTGGAGAGGGGGAGCCGGCCTCCCGGCCCCCAGCCAATCAGAGCTGCCTGGCCCGGCCCCCAATTTGGAATAGAGAGGGGGAGGAGAAGGGAAAGGAAGGGACGGGAGTCGACCCGATGTCTCCCCCCTTTGCACGCTTGCCACCCCAGCCCCCAGCCCAGCCTGGGCCAGAGATGCTGCCGCTGGGTGAGGCAGGGTCCTCCAGTAGAGAGGGTGGGCGACAGAGTGGGTAGGAGTGCCCCCGGCACTTTCTTCTCGGAACCTCCAGTGTGGAGGAAGAGGAGCTGGGGAGCTGAGTGGGGAGTCTCTCAAAAGGGGGAAGGGCTAGGAGTACCTTAAGGGAGAAGGTCCTCCTGGCATCCTCGGTGATGCTAAGGAATGGGTCTAAAGGGGTCAGCAGGGACCGCCCAACAACAGGAGAACCGAGGGACTAAAAAGATGTGTCTGTTTGGGGGTGTCTTCTGGTGTGACTGTGGTATGCAAGTTAGGAATCTTCAGGGAAGAAGTTAGGGATTCCTTTATTGACATTAAGAACCAGATACTTGGAAGGGGGTACCAGCAAAGGGACTTCTATTTTGAGGAAGCCAATTCTGCCATGCCTATGGCACCAGGATAGACTCAGATGCCCTCCTTTAACCCCCAGGCATGATGGAAAGAGATGGCTGGGGATGCCAAGGCTCAGGTGAGAAACTTGGCTCCTATGTGGTCTCTCCAGAAGGAAGCTTTGCTGCTGAGTGATGGGCAGGCGTCTGGAAGAGAGGGGTTGCTGGGGGAGGGCAAAGGTGAGAAGCTGGGGGACTGGGGGCGCCTAGGAGTTCGCAATCACCTATGCTCACTCCTCAAACTCCTTTACTCTAGCACAGGATAAGAAGCTTGTACGAGGGAGCCTGTGGTCTCTGATGACTTGAAAGGGGTCTTATGTCTGCTGGTGCTGTGGCCAGGTGCTGGCTAGCGATGCTGTTACCCAGCCCAGTCAATCAGGGAGAACTTGGATGGCGGGTACATGATCGGAGAGGGTGTCCTTCTAAAAGCTACATCCCCTTTTCTGGCTGTATACAGACTTGGGATGGGGACACACGGGAGAATGTGGGTGTCTGGGGGAAAACCAGCTGCTGCATTTGAGGTGGAATTACAAGGAAGTTCAAATAAACTTACTTTAGAGTCATTTCCCACTGCCTCATTGTTTTTCTGAAAATCTTGGCCTCTACCTTGTGTCCTAGAATAAGAGAAGCTTACCCGGAAACGAAATCAGAGGAACCCCGAAAACAACAGGCTATATGTGGGAAAGATGCCTAGAGAAACGAGTTCCATTCCTCCCCAAGTCTCAACTCCCCAATACCACTCTACCTCTACCCCATCTATTGGAGCTGTCATCCATCCACAACCTGTGGGTCTGACTGAGTGAAGGTAATGAGGGGTCTCCCCACAGCGTCCCATCAGCGCCTCCCCCACCCCCTTGCTCTAGAGCTGCAAACGTGGAAGCAGGGAGTCCCGCCTCCCCCAAACCATCCAAGATTCCATTGCTTCCCCCCGCCCCTCTCCACGCCCTCCCCCAGCTGGTTTTGTGCAACGAAGGCAAAGGGGAAAAAAAAGACCGAGGGAACAGAAGGGGAGTGAGCCACGTTGGCCAGCCGTGGGCAGCGAGGATGAGCGGTGCGGGTGGGGCAGCACAGGGAGCCGGCGGGGGCTATAATTAAAGGGAAAATATAGAGTTTCCAGGGAGGCAGGGCTGGAGATGGCAATAGAGGGACGGGCCTTCATCAATTATCCCAACCATGTGGCAGTAACTTGTGGCCCAGGATCTGCCCCCGCCTAGTGCCAGAGACTGCAGGGCAGGACTGGGGGCTGACGTGCTGAGATGGCAGTTGCTGGACCCATGGAAGTCCCACCCTTCTCTGCAGGTCAATTCCAAAGGAAGCCCTCTCTTCAGAAGGGGATGGGGGTCCTGCTGCCCAGAGGAAACAGTCACTTGGAGTGGTTGACTAAGATGAGGTAGCAAAGGGCTCAGACGTGAGGGTTGGTGTGACCTGCCCACCTCATTGCTTGTTGTTGCGTTGTCTTGTCAGGATGGCTCCTGTCTGCAGTCCCCATCTCACAGGCTCCCCATCTGGCCTTTCCCACGCCCACCTTAATGCAGAGATGAAACCTCACAGTTGTTGACGGCGGTCCCGACATCCTGGCCTTTGGGTTCCAATGTACATTCATGGGATCCTGAGATTGAGGCTTTGTGTGTACCAGTATGTGACAGCCACCGCCCCAATGTCCAGTTCCAGCCCTTTGCCCTGGGACTGCAGGCAGATGGTTTCTAAGCATCCTTTACACGTGGCACGGAGCTGAGGCCCGGGCCTTTGCTGCTACTTTGCGACTTGAAATGCTTGGCGGACACCCAACCCGAAGATGTGTCTTTAATTTCTGCAGCATGACAGTGAAAGGAAGAATGTGCTGGGGTCTCCTCCCAGCCTGGCTGGGCCTCCCTGGCCGGGATAGGGCTAGAGCCTGGGGGAGGGGGAACTTGGGCCGGCCGAGAGGGGAGGAGACGCCACCTCATCTTTAGGAAACTCTGAAGCTCTGGCTTCTTGTGGAATGTAAGACTTTGTCCGGCACTTGGATTGGGGGGTGAGCAAAAGCCAGAATCTCCACCTCCCACCCCCAAGAATGGTAAAGTCATCAGCAGTTGGGGAAAAAAAAATTCCTCAAGAAGAAAAACAGAAAGGGGAAAGTGCTGAGCTCTGAGTTCTCTCCCTCTCCAAATTTTTCCAAGGGCCCCCCTAAAAGGGAGGGAGAGTCCTATGGAGCTCCTCAGGCTCTGTGCAGACTCCACAGTGTGGAACAGGGAGAGGAACAGGTCTGAAAGAGGCAGCAAGAGACCTGGTTTGGGCCACGTTCACGCCCTTCACATCAGGTCACACCTCTAGGTACTCTGGCCCCCACCTAAGGTTCCATTGCGTTCCTCTCCACGCTGACCCTCCATAGCAATTCTGCTCACACATTTGGTCCCAGACTATTGTGAAGAGATCCAGGGAGAGGAGCTGAAAAGGGAGAAAGGCAGGGGAGTAAGACCTTGGGCGGAAAGCTCTCCAAAGTTCCTACCACAGAGCACTGCAAGGTTCCAGTTGAGGCACCCTGGAGTAGAGCCTGGAAAGAGAGACCCCAGATGCTGGACTTCCCGCTCCCTCCCCTTCTCAGCATTGCCCAGTCTGGGCTTTTTAAGTTCTTCAGGCCCCTGTGTACTCTGCTTTCCCAAGCTCTCCTTCCCTCCTTTCCAGGTTTAAGGAAAAATGACGGATTAAGTTTTGTCCACTTGACACCTGTGAGACCTCCAGTTAGAAGTGTGGACTGAGTCCTCGGGCACCCGCGTCTGGAAACCAGAGCAGAGACAAATGGGGGTGCCCCACGGTGGCAGTGACAAAGCCATGGGTGGGGATGGAATCGTGTGAGCTGGGTGGTTACCACACCATGCTGTGGACCCCAGCTCTGGGTGGAATTAAATGCGAAGAAAGAACAGAAAGGAGAGCTGAGGGCTTGGCTGAAGTTGGGGTGAAAGGAAAGCCCGCACCAGTGACAGCCAGAGAAAAAGAAGGCAAGGAGAAGAGGGATCAAGCGTTCTAGAAGGAGGGAAAGGTGCACGCTGCAGCAAGAGCTGATGTGGTGAGGAGTGGGACCGAGCCACACGGTGTGACCGGTGTCCCCAGAGTTGTCACTTTGGTGGAGTGGTGGATGAGGAAGCTCTACTGCAGTGGGCTGAGGGCATACGGGAGGCCAGAAAATGGGCTCAGAAGGCAGACCACGTCAAGGAGGAGCTGGGCTGTGAAGGGCGCGGGCAGAGTAGGGACCGCCCTCTTCCCTCCTTCTCTGTTCTTTCTTTCCTTCTACTTCCCCTCAACTCCTGTTTTCCCTTGGCGGTTGCCTGCCTCCCCCTCCTTTCTTTTCTGTAGCTTTGTCTTTCTCCATCCTCTCTTCTCTGGAGCTCTTTTTCTGAATCTCTTTGCCTTTTTTTTTTTAACCATTTCTCCCTTTTCCTTTTTTTTTCCTGGGAGACTGGAGCTCTCTGATATCCGAGGCCAGGCTCATCCCCACACCTGCTCTTCCAAAGCAAGCCTCAATCCAAGCTCCTGAAGAGAAGCCTTGATTTCCAGCTCTGGCCCAATCCAGTCCCAGCCTCTGGGAGCCCCAGGCTAAGGGGTACAGCTTAAGGCAGAAGAACCCCAAAAGGAGCTGGGATGAGCTGGAGAGGGAAGGGCTGTAGCATGGTCCCTGGGTAACACAGGATGGTCTCCGAGACTGCTCCCTAGGCACGCTCCAGCCACTTCCTGATCACATCTGAGGGCGCATTAGATGGAGGACATTGTTGGGCCCAGGGACTGGTCCTCACTGCTGCTAAGTTCATCTTAAGTGAAGGTCAGACCCTGTTCTTTCTGCTGGAGTGTGAGTCCCCAGACAGCCCTATGATCTTCTCAGCTACATATCCAGACCCTCACAGACTCAAAAGGAAGCATTAGTTCTCCTAAGTTTTGGATGAGTGAGGTGATTGGATTTATTATTCACTCCTTCTGGTTTGGCTCAATTTTGAATCTGTCTTATCTCATTTCTGTTCCTTAATTTCCCACTCCCTTTCCTTCTTTCCCTATTCTTTTGACTTTTCTGTTCCTTCCACTCTCTGCCTCTCTCTGTGTATTTTTCTTCTTTTTCTTGGTCTTATTTCTCTTCTAGTGCCTCTGAGCATTGTCCCACCCCCCGACCCACGCACCCCTTTTCTCCTCCTTTTTTCTCTCATATTCTCTTCCGGTGTCTGCTTCCGCAGACTCTGGATCTCTGGTGCCTCCATCCCATCCTGGATGGGGGGGGCGGGGGGGGGGGAGAGAGGTAGTGGCACTCTGCCCAGGGCCTCCCAGTGGATGCAGTATGCAGAGCTGGCAGCTGCCTTTGGGCGGCTGCAGCCCAGGAGGAGAGGCGGAGACAAGGAGGGGGGCTTGCATCACAACCAGACGTCTGGTTAAAGTGGAGGGAGATACACGCAAAGATGCCTTTAGAGCTTGTCTTTAAAATTTGAAAAGAAAATCAAACAGAGGGGGATGAGTCGAAGGTTTTTGCCTAGGTATTGACCTCCTTCCTTCACCCTCCCCTTTGCCTCTCCCCGACCCCCAAGGAAATCTCTGCAGCAGATGTGTCCCGCCTTCCACTTCTGCACCAGCCTCCAAGGCTTCCTCCTGACAGACCTGGCCCCTAGAGTTGGCTGGGTGTGGATGGGAGTGAGAAGTGGGCTATCAGTCTGCTCACTTGCACCAGCCCTGGGCAGGGGGACCTTTGGGGGTTTTGTTCTCTTGGTTATTTTGTTTGAAACAGGGTCTTGCTCTATATGCCTGGGTGCTCCTGGTCCTGAACTTACTATGGAGCTAAGGCCAGCTTTGAACATATAGCAATCCTCCTGCCTCAGCGGCTGTAGTGTTGAGTTTATAGACATGTGCCACCACACCCAGCATACGTGGGCAGGGCGAATCGAGCTCAGGGCTTTGCATTTGCTAGTGCTCTGACCACTACGCTATTCCTCTAGCCCCCAGAGCATCCTTTGGACCAAATCTGCCCTGGATGCAGAAAGAAACCAAAAAAAAATAAGAAGACCCCTCCATCTCCTGCAGAGCTACCCCCCTCCCCGCCCCCTTGGTACCATTTACTGATGCAGTCACTCAGCCATACTTACTTGCCAAGCATTTGCTGCCGGGCCCTGGCTGCCCTCGTGGAGCCTATAGCTGGTGAAGAGACAGATACAAGCGAAGAGAGTCCACCCTCGTGCTGGGACCCTGGACAGGGAGAGAGTTGAGCAGAGGTGACTTAGGTGAAGGGGTAGGGACAGGTGGGGAGTTGAGCTGGCAGGTTGCTTTCACATGTGCAAAGGCTCTGGGGCAAGGGGAATCCCACAGGTTTTGAATGCTCAAGGACGCCCAAGAAGGCCCAAGAATGTCTGGGAAGGCTAGTGGAACTGCAGTGCATTGAGCAGAGGCTGGGCAGGCCATAAAGTCCTCATCAGGGACTTTTACCTTTGTCTTTCATCCTAAGAGTCCCTGTAGAAGGTCAGCAGCAGGGATGTGGAGAAAGTCACAGCTGTACCGTCTCCGGACAGAGTAGGTGCTTCAGGGGAGGTGGAAGAGCAGCCCAGAGGCTGCTGCAGTGACCCAGGCGACATGCCTTCCATCAGGTTGGTGGGAATGGAATTAGAGGAAAAGGATGGGCTGAAGAGGCTCCCGGGAAGAGACTTCACAGATGTTGGGTTGAATCAGGTGTGAGTGTGGGATGGTGTCGGGTAGGGATGGTGCCTGGGTGTCTGTCTGGAGAGACTGGAATAGAGGAGACCGAGCCAGGACCCTGCTTGAGGCCCAGGACCCTAAGTGTGGTGCTCGCTTCGCACTCGCTGGTTGATCCAACACAGGGGACAGGTACAGCAGGCTTTCAGGGACCAGCCTGTACTGGGAGAGCTTCGGGACCCACAGCGTCAGGCTTCAGAGGCAGGGAGGCAGGAAAGGCCATAAAATACACACAAAAATGTCTCTTGGCCAAGGCAGCACTGGCTGTGGGATTCTGAGTAAACTATTTCGTCTCTTTGACCTTCAATTTCCTAATCTGTGAAATGGGGTTGTGATAAGTCTGCCTGGCCAGTGTGTGTCCCCCTCAGTAAGTGGAAGCCTCCAGAGAGACCAGAAGGGTACTGTGAATGATGACAGGAGAACGGCAGGCCGTGGAAGAAGGGCTTCTGAGCTGGGTCTAGAAAGCCAGGTGACATGGTTCCAATTCAGGGTCCAAATGGCAAGGAAGACACCACCAAGGCAGGAAGCTTGATGCAAAGGGAAGCAGACAAGACCCTGTGGGCAAAAAGAGAAAAGGAAGGCTAGAAAACAGGCTGGGGCCAAATTCTAGACGTTGGAGACTCTGGTTTCTCTGTCCAATGGCCAAAAGGAGTCAGTGATTTCTCTCCAGCAAGGCACAATGGTGACATTTTTGCAGAGACCGTGTCCAGAGGTCTCATCCCTTGGAGGCAGCAGAATGACTTAAGTAAAAATCTGGGACCCTTGAGGTCAGGGGAAGGTTTGAGGAAAGGTGAGACCTGTGGATCTGATGTCAATAAGAGGATGTGGGAGCCAGTGAAGAGGTAGACCAGATGCCCGGCTAGGGTTAGCATTCTACCTCTGCTATATAAAGCCCAGGAGTTCAGTCTCAAGGTGGAAACATCACAGAATAAGAGATATTCCATGGAAGAAAAATTTGAGGGCAGTCTTGCCTCACTTCCTTATACAAATGAGAACACTGAAGCCAGAGAAGGCGAGGGACTGGCTAAGGTCACACAGCTGGGATCGAGAGCTCAAGATCTCCATCACACTCACTTCAGGACCCTGGCTGATGGAGGCTGAGGAGCTGAGAGGCCTGGGGGTGCAGCACGATGGGGAGACCATCCAAGATAGCTACTACTCAGCTTCCAGCTGAGCCATGTGGCCAGAGGGGGAAGGGAGCCTGGTGGGCAGGGAGGAGCTGCCACATGGAAAAGGCTTGATGGGAACCATCTGGCCTAGGCGGGGAGTGTGGGCCGCAGGGAGGGAGGGGCAGGAGACGGGCAGGAGGCCATGGTGGGCGGGTGGACGGCAGGCTGGGGCGGGGAGTGGCTGCCCGGAGGCCCCTACCTTCCAGACTGCTGTAGCCCAGATGCCTTTACAGCGGGCCTGGCCCGTCCAACCCGCTGACCTCATTCCCAGCGCCCTCCCGCGCAGGCCCCTCGCCTGCCTGCCACGTAGACTAGAGGCTGAGCAGTATCCTCTGCCTGGGGAAGGAAGAGAGAGATCCAGGCACCCTGAGTCCAAGCCCTGCCAGGTCAGGCAGAGCCAGAGGTGGCCATTGTGACCACTCTGGGCCTCAGTTTCCCCTCCCCAAACATGAAGTCCAGTAAATGGAAGGGACTGGAATTGTGGTAGGAACCAGCCATGAAACCCATTAGAATGGGCAGGAATGACGGGGATTCCCTGGAAGTAAGTCACTGCATCGTTGCCCAGCCTCCTCAGGGCAGGAGCGTATTTGCAGACCCCAGACCCCAGCAAAAGGTAGGGGCGGCATATTCCTCCTCTTGTCAGATCATTCACAAGAAAGGAAGCTCTGGGAAGCCTGGAAGGTCCTCTGTGAGATCTAGCCTTTCTCCCTCCTGTGTCACCAGAGTCACATTTGCATGGAGAGGCATATCATGTCCCCTCTCTCAGGCACCTCAGAGATCTCCTCCATCCCACCCCAGGCCACAGCACATCTCTGCCTTGGGCTTTTGCCTCCCTCCCCCCCAGGTCCAGGTCTGCACTGCCCCCACAGGGCAGGAGCTGTCCCCACTGGCTGTCCAGGCGTTCCGGGCCTGGTGAGTCATCGGGAATGTCTGCTCTGGCTGCAGCTTCCCACACTGGCCATGGATTCCCCTCTGCTCTCCTCCCCTAAACCAAGAGCAGAGGATGCTGCCTCTGGGCAGGGGCTAGCCAAACCGAGGCTGCTGTGAGGCCTTGCTCACCCGCCAGGCAGAGGGGCTGCGAGGGCTTGGGACCCCCAGACTCCACTGCCCCCATCAAACACGGAAGTCTTGTTCTGCTTTCCGCTTCCCAGGTAGGGAAACAGGCAAGGGGCAGTTGAGGAAGGCCGAGGCTTTGATGAGATCAGGCCCTCCCCTCTGTCTTAGGGCTCTGCTTTGCAGAACTGGGAGCCTGCCCAAACCTCTTTGCGAAGGGCCCTCCCCACAAATGAGGCTGGGTTTGGCAGAAAAGCTAAAGGGGCCGCTGCTCCAAAGATGACACGTCCCGGCCGGGGTGGGGAGTCCACGTCTGCAGAAGAGGGGGAGAACACGCTCTGGGACATATCACACAGAGCCTCCGTAACTGGGGAGGCTGCCTCCTGCTCTTTACCTGGGTGTCCTCAGCAGCCCCTCCTGTCCCTTGCCTCCAGCCTGAAGGAACAGTTGGGAGGTGGTAGAAGGGATGGGACGGGGCAGGGCAAGTTCCTGGTCCTCACGGGTGCCCAGTCCCCTTCCTCTCACCCCAACCCCAGCCCTGGCTTAGCTGTCTACAGACCTAGGACATGGTGCAGGATTCACTAACAGTGGAATTTCATTTCCCAACACTGTGCCTCAGTTTCTTCATCTGTAAAACAGGGGTCCTAGACAGAAAGAGTTCCGCCCTTGGGTTGGTCCAAGATTCTGCGGCTTCCCGTTGAGGCAGACTGTCGACACTCCCACTTACGCCCACGGACCTGTTCTCTCCTACACACTCCTGGAGACACACATTCACACACATTCTCACAAGCAGGCAGCTCTCTATCTTCGTAGGATACAGCACACGCTCTGTTTCCATTCCTGACAGCCCCCAGGCCTTCTCGCATTCGGGTCTCACACACACACTCCACACTCACACCTTTGCCACCCCACTCATGCCCCTCTTCCTGAAGTCAGGGCAGGGCAAGGATGAGGCAGAGCAGAAGGCTGGGCGGTTTGCACCCCAGGGTGTCAGACCTCTCACCAGGCCAAAGACCTGTCCCCCACCTCTCCAGGGCACTTCACTTCTCTGAGGTTTACGGTGGGAGGGAGAATGTAGGTGGGGACAGAGCCGAGAAGGTC
Source organism: Ctenodactylus gundi (assembly GCA_004027205.1). Lineage (NCBI taxonomy): Eukaryota > Metazoa > Chordata > Mammalia > Rodentia > Ctenodactylidae > Ctenodactylus > Ctenodactylus gundi. The sequence continues at coordinate 437,311 of PVKB01000484.1, read as the reverse complement.
TTGCTGTTTCCGACCCACTTCTCTTTCCTGGATATCATTAGCACTAACTTCCAAAAATGCCCCCTAGGCACTCCTGGACCTCCTCTGTTTGATCTGTGATGATTTTAGCAGTCACCCTGGCTGTGTGGCCCGGGGCTGCACCCTTCTAGGAACTTCTGCCTGGGGGAGAATGGTCAGTGAGCAGGAGGACATTCCAGAGATGAGCTATCTGCTGGCCAGGAAAGGCGTGGGAACGAGGCGGCCCATCCAGGGAGAACAGCACTCATCGGTGCCAGGCTCTCGCACATCTGCCCTCCTCACAGCGGCCCCTGGTGTGGGTGCTCTTACTGTCTGCATTCCAGAGGAGAAAAGGGAGCCACAGAGAGGTTGAGTCCGTTGCTTGGAGTCACAAAGCTAACAAGTGGCCGAGTTGGGATTCAAACCCCAGTGGCTTGGCTCCAGAGCTTCACTGCGACTCTTGGCAGGGCACGGCGATCCTGGACCGGTGCCAGGGGGTGCCACCTCACCGCGGCTGAGGAAGTGGCTGTTTGCAAACACAGGCACTCTCCATCCATGTGTACACACCAGAAGGATTGCAGTGCAACAGGGCTGGAAAGCGACCACAGGCACCACTGGCAGCAGGACGGTCACGGGGTCCCCTCCCTGCATCTAAGGAAGAGCTGTTGTGAGCTGACAGTGCCACGCCTGACAAGGCATCTCAGTTGCTCTTCCCAGTGGCTCTGGGAGGTGAGCCTAATGCCTCTCCTTCACAGCTGCAGAACCTGAGACCCAGAAGGCCCAAGGCCTTGCCCAAGATCCCTTCTTAGAGTTGAAGGGAACCCGGGTGTCTGACAGCCAGAGCAGCTGTCTCTGCATTGCCCATGTGTCCCCTGTTTGCAAATCTGCGCAGTGCATGCAACAGACCACACACACTCTGGGAAGAATGACAGCTCTCAACTGTGCCTCGGGCAGCACTATTCTCACTGCAGGCTGTGAGGAAGGGTGTTCTGTAGATGAAAGCGGGCCGGCCCAGAAGCACCCACTGTGTGCACCACAGCCCGTGAGTGGAGCGATCACAGGAAAACTGAGGCCATATAGGAGCCTCCACATATAATACCTCCCTGTCCGAGCAGGGCTCCCTCCCTAGAACATCCTCTCTGCCTGAGGACCCTTCGCACCAGGCTTCTGTCTGCGAAGGACCAGCCTCCTCCCACCACCCATCTCTCACTGCCTCCCAGCCACTTTTCTCCTGGGTTGCCCTGTCCCCGACAGCTGATGGCCACAAGGCATCCCCAGGCTGTGAGTTTAGGATATACCTCGGAAGCCTGTCTCCTCAAATCTCTCCTTAGTCCTGTCTCCCTCTTTCCCAAGGGGGTCCTTTGTTCCCTGGGGCCACTAACGATTAGCATAGACGGGAATATGACTGTCCAGCATTCGCATAGAAATCTGGCTACAAGGATACTGGTAGCACATAGTAGAGATGGTGTGACCGTTAAAGAGATTATGTCAACTTGAGGCAATTAGGAACCACACCCAGACTAGAGCTTACATGTGTGTGTATGAGTGATTTGTGGGTCAGCGAATGAGGGAAGAACACGCACCCCAGATGTGAGAGGCCCAACTGGGACCTCAAACTGTATGAAAGAAAGGAAGAAGAAAGACTGGTACAGCTTTTTCTTCTGGGGAAGCTCTCAACTTCACAAATGTCTACGGACATCGTCTCCAGTCTTCGCCATTTTTCTTTGAACAGTCCTGCAGTCCCAGACAGGTGTTCTACCTTGCAGCTGAGCAGCCATTGGACCTTCCAGCTCTTGCATGTGCAGGCGGCCATCTTTGACTATCTCTCTCCTCAGACTTGTAAGCCCTCCAAATTAAGCCCTTTTTCTTATAATTTCTGTCAATTCTGCCTCTTGTAGAATCCAAACTAATTCAGGCTGTCTTTAAAAACTCAGACAAGCATCCACTCTAGATTGGATACATTACACCAAGCCAAAAGCCACCAGAGAGCTCCTGTCCTAGAGAATGACAAGACTATCACAAACATAGTCAAGTATAGCTAGTTGTTATATCTTAGCCAAAGGCAGATTAGCAAGGCTTGGATACCAAGTCTGTAACCACTGAGCTGGAAAACACATTCTGTTTCATCCATACCTGGCAGAAATTGGCATGTACTTGGGATGGACAACAGTATACATACAAGGTCTTCTCCTAGATATGTTAACTTTCTTACTTCCATAATAATAGTCTAAAGGGACCTGAATCTCCTTGAACAATCTGAAAAGTAGTGCATTAATCTTCCCTGTTGATGACATCAGATAATTGGAGTAGAAGATCAAAGAGTGGTATATACCTTGGTAAGATACATGCATTCCAGAGGATGGAAGGAAAAATATTGTGCAGATTTAGAGGCTCCTAACATTTTAAAATGTTTAAGAGTTTAATCATCTGAGGGGCACCTAGACATCCCTCCAAATGAAAAGAGAAAACACCGACTCTCACACGTCTTGTCACACTGAAAAAAAACCTCTACTTTTGTTAGCCTCCTCTAACTCTAGAAAAAACATGCTCTATACTTGGGAATATATTTACAGGTTATACAACACTAAATTTGAGTGAAACCGGGGGCAGGAAAGAGCTCTGAAACAGATCCAGGTATGATGTAAGTGGTCACTTGGACCATAAGACCTGCAGACCACTAGGACCATAAGACCTGCAGACCACTAGGACCATAAGACCTGCAGAGCCTACAGCATTAGAGGTATTTGTGGAACTAAAAAACTGTTTGATACCTGAGTCAGATAATCACAAAGTAGATCCCTACGGATTTGGAGAAAAGTAATCTGCTTTGGAGGACCAAGCACTACTCACAAAAATAGCTTCTTATAGATTTCAAGTCCCTGGTAGAGCCAGAACATCTAACGGGTGACATCAAGTGACCACACGGCCAAAGCTGCCCATCATGAGATGGGTTCTGCTGGACCTGCAGGTTTTCATGGTATCCTTCAAGCTGAGCTGCCCAGGTTTCCTGGATTATTTCTTAAGTGTTTATCTGCATTCTTCCCACTTAACATTGGCCAAGAACACAAGCTCCTAGCTGTAGATGGCCAGAGACCAGAGAAGCAGGTCACCACCTCCCATCTCATGACTCATACAGTATGCTTCATGGCCACCAACGTTTCTTAAAATTTGGTCCACAGACCACTGTGATCCTTCAAGAGCTACCGGTGGGGGAGGGACAAAAGGAGAGCGGGAAAGCCCTTGTCACTTTGACAAGAAACATATGTGCACAAAATGCTCAACTCCATTGTAAACCTTAAATTTTGCACTTGTACATATCAATAAAATGGGAAAAAAAAAAAGCTACCAGTGGCCCATTGGGTCTTGACTATTTCTAAGGAAAATAAAAGGGTAGAATTACTTCACTTGCAAATTTGAAATGCAAAATTAAGATATTCACAGAAATGCCATTATGTTTTTAATATCTGTCACATCCTTTGACATTGTGTGTACATGAATTTGAATTTGGTTGACCTATCCTGGCAGTTTGTCTCACGAGACGCATTGTCACATCATTGGGGGGGTTAGTTATTACTTTTGTTACATGTACTATACCCCACCTAGATACAAGTCAATGGTTAAAAGTAGTTCATTAAGGCTTAAGAGAGTGACAGAAATAGTAACCCAAATACTACAACAGAAAAGAGTGTAATAAAAATAAATAGCCAACGAAAATCTGGTTCCAAAATAAAAAATGTTAATGTCTAAGAACTGGGACATGTTGGATGATTTCATACAAGCAGCTGAGAAAGGAAAGTGTAAGTAGTGATTACGGTGTTGAGTATCTGACCTTGGACTTCGCTGGTCTGGTGATCCATTTTGCTTTAATCCCTAGTGTGTTGTCTGTTATGAAACTTTGTCAAATAGTGGCATAAAGCCATTTAGATTTTCACATCATTTTCAAACAAAGCATAGTGACCTTTCTGGGAAACTATCATTCTTTTTCTTTCTCCCTTCTTCTCTTTCTTTCTTTTCTTCCTTCCTTCCTTCCTTCCTTCCTTCCTTCCTTCCTTCCTTCCTTCCCCAGAACAAGAGCAAAAAAGCTTTCCAGGACAAAATTGATGGATTTTTTTCTCCTGCTAAAAGCAGGAAGAAAAACAAAGTAGAGAGGCAGCATTTAAAATTAGACTCCTCTTGGTTAAACACAGATACAAAGCAATTTGCTGAAAAACTTGTAGTACAACTGATTTGCTCCAAGAGAATGACGAACTAAATTTTGGCAGTTTTCCCTTATCAAATGACAATGTTAGATATCACACCCCATCAATTATATGCATTATGGAAAAACAATTTGCTCAAATGGCTATCTTATATTTCTCATTAAAAAATTGCAAATTTTTGTTCCTTCTGGGTTAGGCTATCATGGATATCACAAGCAAGCTGTAGAAGATCTTAGAACAGGGGCGTGGCCTAATTTATAGCTTGAAGAAATCATTTTCTCTCTTTTCAAAAATTACTTGTATAAAGTTGACTAAAAATCGTTGGAACCTTAGCTACTTTGGAGGCTGAGACAAGAGGATTTCAAATTCGAGGCTAGCCTGAGCATCTTAGTGAGAGCCTGCCTCAAGATAAAACAAATAAATAAACACGGCTGAAGCTGTAACTCATTGTGAAGCCCTAGCATTGGGAAAAAAAGTCAAGGGTGTGCAAACTCCAGTCACATTTGTCACACGTGTGATTCATAGAGAAAAGAAAAGGGTGTGATAACTTAATTCTATCACCAGAAACTGAAAAAAAGTCTTTGATCAATGATCATTTAATGAATCATAACATGAATTGAGAAGATGGTTTCATGGTCATGACCAAGAGTGTATGAGCTGCTCTTGCAGCCCGGGAAGCCGGTCCTCCAGCAGCAAGACGTTAGTCTCAAAGCCAATTCACATCTGTTTCCTGATCGTTCTTCAGTGCTTTGGCAATGTCGTTACTGTCTCCTAAGGTCCATAATCCCCTCTCTCTCACACAGTAATAGTATCCCTAATTCTAGCTGGTCAAATGATTCCCTAGAATAAAAACAGCATTCCACATCCTAACTTTCAGCTAGGTGTAATCATGTCCCCATGCCCTGGTCAGTGAGGTAAAATATGATTTCCAGACCCTTAGGGTAAGGGCGACAAGATGGTAGAGGTAGGTTGATGGTAGAGGAAGGGCTCATGCCACACCTCCCCCACTTCTCCTTACCTGTTGCTCAGAAACTCAGGAAGGAATAAGCCACCTTGGGACATGCAGATAAGGGCAAGACCTACAGGTAGTCTGGGAGAATCACTTTCCTGTCTCTGGACTATCAGACAAGAGAAAACTAAACTTCCCTCTTTGCAGTCACTGTTATTTTAGACTTCTGTAATGATAGGCCAAGCCTAAATCCGATGCAGCACAGAGTCAAGGGGAAAATAGTTAAAGTTGTGATTATGGTCTAATCTCATTCACTGAGCATACTTCTTTTCAGTATGCTACACAGACATGGGCAGAAAGTCCTGTATTCTGTATTTCCATCCTGAGGTGGTCCATGGATAATTATGGAGGAAAAGCTTTCCCACATGGAGTTTTGAAAAGAGCACTAAAATGAACCATTTCTTCATGTCGTTGACAAGCCTAGTCAAGATCACTCTACATCCAGAGTGGCCCAAGCAGATGGCAATGATGTTTGAGGTCTGAACTGCCAGACATCACCAAACTATTGCATTGTTTACTGTTGAGTATCAAGTTAACAGATCCCCTGCCCCACCCCCACCGCTGCCCCTTTGAGTGTGGAGATTGAACCCAGAGCCTCTGCATACCTAGAACGGCTCTATCACAGAGCTGCATACATCCCTGGCCCCAGAAGAAATTTTTAAAACCAAACTGCAGTACAACTCCTCCATGACAAGAGTTCCGTCTAAACACTTGGAGATTTTGTTTCTGAGCAGGAGAAAGGAATCAATGACATATTATTAAGACTATTTTAAAACCACATCCAAACATTACATCAGAACTTAAAGAATTTTTTCCAGAGTCAAATTCTACCAAAGATCAGATTATGACTCAGTTTGCCACTCTCTCTAAAACCCAGTCTTCTGGAAGAAGAGCTTCTGGAAGTCCTGAATTTATTGCCCACGTGTGCAAGGGCAGAAAACGCTCTTCAGGGAGAAAACACTTCAGTGACTTCTTGATTCTTGTTTGGCCCAAATCCAGGACATCTGACAGAGCCACCAAACACTTGCTGTCGTTTCTAATGACCTATAATTGCGGTGGAGGATTTTCTAATTTAGTACAAACAGGAAAGAAAAGAAACGGACAGGATGTGAAAGTTCCTTATGGCTCCGTATTGCAGAACGTTTCCTCTCCCTCACTGGTATGAAATCATGACCCTTCACATTACTTTTTATAAAGCTGCATTTTTTATTATTTTAAAAATGTGTTCTGCTTAAACTGTCTTCGAGGTAGTTGGTGTGTGAGCTCAGGGCCCATCAAGGCATTGCTGGTGTCAAGAGCTTGGAGAAAGCCCGCTTGCCTACTGCTTGCTGCATTCCATAGTAGATAAGGAATTCCCCACTCAGGGAGGCCAGGGAGGCCCCTCCAATGCTGCAGTCCTGCGTGGCAGCGGGGCTGACCCTCCTCACAGCCTCTCCCGTGGGTCACCAGACCCTGCTCATACTAGATCCTAACTGCTCTGCTCAAAGTCCAGCAGGAAGATACCAGTGTTCCTACTTGCCGGTTTTGCACGGGAGCCCACAGTCTTCTTTCTGGTATTGTCCAGCTTGTAGTGAAGAGGTCATCAAAGAACCCAAACGTTCGTTCTCTCCTCCTCTTTGTTCTGGGGATTGTACCCAGACCCTTGCACACAGGGCAAGAGCTCCACCACAGAGTAACACACATGCTGTGCACACACATATTGTGTGTGGTGCTTCAGATGAAGTCCATGGTCCCCACACTGAGCTACATGTCCAATCTATTTTTTTTTATTTTTTATTCAGAGACAGGGTGGCCTAAAACTTGTGATCCTCTTGCCTCAGCCTCCAAAATAGCTGGGATCACAGACATGTGCCACTGTGCCCAGCAGGTAGAACTTTCTATGTGATCCTCAAAGGCTCTTTCTGCTCCCCCACATTGATCTCTGCAAAACAGCCTAAGCTATAAAATAATAAAACAGCTGTGTTTTACTTACGACTTAGTTCCAGGTCCTTGGCTTACGCGGCCTCTATCTTCAGAACAAAGGCCTCCGAGACTCATGGGTCCGTGGTACAGACGGGCAAACTGAGGTTCAGAGAGGTACAGTAGCCTGCCCTTTGTCACATTGTTGCCCGGATGGCAGCATAGCCACAAAGTGAGCTTTCACAGCCAGATGAGGGCTTTTGCCACTCAGCCATGGGCCATCAAATGGACTTGCGCGTTGTCCCCCTACTGTTTCCCCACCTCTGAACCACAGCCTCCTCCCCGCTCCTCTCAATCTCTCTGAATCAGGCAATGGCCTCCATCTTCTCCCAACATCCCACCCTCCAGGTTTTTCTCAGTTGTGCCTTGTCTTTCCTGTTCATTCTTTAGTGCAGTGGTGCCTTGCCCAGGCAGGGCCCACTCCCCATGGCCACCCCAGGGGCAGCTCTGGGAGCACTGGGGCTCTGTCTGTGTGTCCCAGCTCCTGGCACTGGTGGGCAGTGGATGCTCAGGGGTTACAGGTAGGAGCTGAGTGACAGAGCTCTCCTGAGCTTGGGCTCTGGGCTCATACTTCCAGCACAAGTCCCAGCTCCTCCTTTTCCCAGCAGTACAACTTTACCTCAGTTGTTTCCCCTGTCTGCGCCTCGGTTGCCTCAGCTCGAAGGTAGGGACAGTAGATCCTTTCCCATAAGGTTTTGTGAGAACTTACATCATTTCAGGCCTGGCTCAATGCACGGTGTGGACCTGCCCCTGTGTCCCTCCCTGGGAACCAGCGGAGTCCTCTCTACAACTCCCCTGCCTCCCACAATCCTTCCTAAACTCTGTTCTCAGCCCATTTCTTCCTTCTGGAGGGGCTCAATGTCCCTGAAAGTCTGGCTGCTCTCCACTCACTCAAGAGTAGCCTCAAAAATGCAAGAAACACCCTGTCTTCCATCACATCTCCCACACCGCAGGAGCTGGGCCGTTCCCAGCCTCATTTCACAAACGCACAAACCCAAGGAGCCTGGAATGAACTCTGAATTTGAAGATAGAAGCTCCGCCCCCTACTCCCGCTGTTGCCTTTAAATAGCTGTGAGACTTAAGACAGTTCGCTTTAAGTCCCTAAGCCTTTCTTTCCCCTCTTGTAAAATTAGAATAATCCCAGCCCCGCCTCTTGCCTAAGATTGTCCTGACACTCAGTTACACAAACTGGGGCGACAAGACACTTTATGAATCAAGAGGGGGCGGGGAAATGCAAGGCTTTGTTACCATAACATTGAAAGGGAGGACAGGGCCAGGCCTTCAGGCGTCACTAGCCAGCGCTGTGCCAAGGGTGTAGCTGCTGGGCTCCGGGCTGGGCAAAGAGATGGTAGAGGCGGGTTGATTGAAAATAAGCCTGAGTTCAGGCTTTCTCCTAAGTCATTCGAGGACTTCTGTTTGGTTGCTGTCTCCAGGCCACCTGCTCTCCCCACTTTTCCAGAAGCGCCATCAAGTGTCCTGGAGGGTCCCAAGAACCCACACTGCGCCCTGATACCCAGAACCCTGACAAGTCTGGCTGTGGCCTCCATTCTCCCACCCTGTCCTCATGCTCTGAACTCCAGCCCAGCAGAATCAGGAATTTCCTAATATTTGTCATGATTCTTCAGCTGCAAGTGCCAACAGCCTAACTCGGAGTGGCTTAAACGGAAAATAAAAGGCATTGGCTTATTTAACCAAAAGGCCAGTGCAGCTGGATCTACAGGGTAAAATGCTATCAAGACTATTTTGTTTTTCCAGCTCTTAATTTTGCTATTCTCTGAAATGGCTTTCTGCCTGCACAATTTGGCTCCATGTGGTGGTCTCCGGCAGCCACCGTGGCCTATTTTCTGAAAGCTAAACAATCCCAGGAGAAAAACAGAACCTCTTTCACAATAGTTTCTGAGATGGAAAAAGAAAAATATCCCCAAGATTGACCCATATGGAGCTGACTTCAGTCAGATGCTCTGCCCCTTAAAGCAATGCTCACAGCCAGGCAGAGGAAGTATGTTGGTTGTCTTGGGCATGTGCCCACACCAGTAACAGCACGGACTAAGGGTGGGGGAAGAGAGGCCCTCCAACATAACATCTGGAAGCTGATCCTAGAGGGAGGAGGAATGAAAGGTGGGGCAGGCAGAAACGATGGTTGTCCAAGACATTCTACCCCTTGACTGCTAGCGTATATGTACATATAAGTGTGTGTACACACACACACACACACACACACATATGGAGGTGACCTTTGGAGATATTATGTCAACTTGAGGCAATCAAGAACCACACCTGGATTAGGATGTGGGAACCATGTCTAGATTGGGAATTGAGAACCAGCCTGGTTTAGAGTGTGAGTGATTTGTGGGCCGGCCAATGAGAGAAAAGCACACACCGGATGTGGGAAGCCCAACTGGAACTCAAATAGTATAAAAGGAAGGAAGAGGGAAGCTTGCCGTAGCTTCTCCTTCTGGGAAAGCTCTCGCCTTCCCAGTTGTCTACAGACACTGACGTGCTGCTACACACTGCAGGTCTTCGTCACAGACTTGCCCCAGTCTTGGCTTGTGCCTGGCTCCGTGGTTGATCTTCAATCATCAATCTTCAGGCTCCAGTCTTCATCATCGTTATTCGAACAACCAAGATCCACAGCGGAATCTCACCGGCAGTCCTGCAGTCCTGGACGGAGTTCTACTTTGCTGCTGAGCAGCCATCGGACGCTCCAGCTCTCACACGTGCAGGCTGCCATCTTGGACTATCCCTATCCTCGGATTTGTAAGCCTTCCTAATAGATCCCTCTTGTTATAAAATCTGTAAATTCTGCCTTTTGAAAGAACTCAAACTAATACAATGGACATGCATGCTCCTATACACATAATTTTTGTAAGCTTTTGTCATCATTTTGTTCAGTACTGCGGATTGATCCCAGGGCTCTCACACTGAGCTACATCCCCAGACTTTTTCTAATTTTTTTATTTTTGAGACCAGATCTTACCAAGTTGCTAAATTGCCCTGGCAAGGCTTGAATCTGCAATCTTGTTGTCTCAGCTTCCCAAGATGCTGGGATTATAGGCATGGATGACTATATCAAGCTTCCAGTTTTCCATTTTATTAGGAAATAATTTATCGTGAATAGAAAAGGTCTAAGAATAGGCAGTGAATTTCTTTTTTTTTTTCCTGAAGTATTTGAGAGTAAATTTTCAGCATGATGTCTCATCACTCCTGCCCTGCTGTGGAGGGTTATTACTACAATGACATTCTACTAAATAACCACAAAGCAACTGTAAAAACATAAATACAGGCTATACTTTATATATGCTTTGTTGTATACCACAATAATGTCCTTTGTACTGGGTTGTTGGAAATGTTGTGACATATTTTATTTCTGTGTTTCAAAGGTCACTTATTATGTAAAGAACAACGATCAATTCATCAGATATTGCCTGTTTTGCTTCATAATCTTTATCTGCAAAAAATACTGAACTAATCAATCAACAAATCAACAAATCAATGCCGATTTACAGCCTCGCCTGAATTGTACATTATACTACACAAGGATTTTTGAAGAGAGGGAAACAAGGGGAAGTCTGACAATGCGAGATCAGGTGAGGATAGTGGGTGTGACAGCACTGCCCATCCAGGCCCCAAGGATTTTTGACGGGTGATCAAACTTGCGTGTCATGATGGAATGCAACTTCTTGATAACTGATGAGCTCTGAATGTTTCTGGATGCTGATTTTATTTAAACTGCTCAATGCCAACGGTACATATTTGAATTTATTGCTTGGTTCCTTGGTAGGAGCTTGAAAAACACTGCACCTTTAAAATCCCACCACACCAAGAGCATAGTCTTCCAAATCATCACATCAGCATAAAGATCACTTGCTCACTACCTTGTTATAAACGAGCCACTTCCCATAAACAGTTATCAGTCACTTAAAAAAAGGATCCTTTTCCTCATGTTTAATGAGCATGTTGCAGAGTTTTGTATGTGCCATCAAATGAACTTCTTTGAGTTCATGCGGAAGCCAAATATTAAACTTACCTATATATCCTAGCTTCTTTGGGTGGTCATGAACACTTAAGTGATAGACATTCATGAGCTGGAGGAATGGCTCAGTGTTTAAAGTGCTTGCCTAGCAAGTGCTAAATCAAGCACTAAGTACCTGAGTTCAATTCCCCAGCACCACATAAGCTGGGCGTGCCTGTAATCCCAGCACTCAGGAGGCTGAAGCAGGAGGATTGCCATTAATCCAACGGCAGCCTGGGCCCCGTAGTGAGTTCAGGACCATCCTGGGCTACAGAGCAAGACCTTGTTTCAAAATAAAATGATGAACTTTTCAGTGTTTCTGCGATTTCTTATGTCCTGTAATGTGCTTTGACCTGATCAATGCCTTTATTTCATCATCCCCATTCTCTGTGGGCCTCTCCGGTCGAGGATCACCACTGAGCTCAAAATGACCAGCACAAAATTTCATTATCTATTGTTGGCACGGATGTTCTCTCAAAGCATTGCCACTCTAAACTATATGCAACTTTTCACAAGCTTGATATGTGCTCTTCCCTGTATGAAAGTAAAAGAGTAAAATATAGGGAAAACACACAGTTTGGTTTTCCCATCTTCAACTTGTTATAAAATCTCCACGACTCGACTAAATTGCTCATTTTTTCTAGAATGAAGATAGAACTGTCAGGGGACACATGACATAGCAATACATAGATATGAGTAACTCTACCACTTCCAAAAATGAACTAGAGCCATTTGTTGCAGAAGTATGTCATTACTTTTCCAACAAACTAATAGCAAACAATATTTTTCTTACCCTCAGTCTCTCCTTGATGTTCATGACCTTGTAGATTTTGAAGATGACAGGCCATGATTTTGTAGTATCTCTCAACTTGGGTTTGTCTAATATTTCATCATGGCTAGAATCCAGTTATGAATTTAGAGCAGGAATACCACAGAACTGATGTTGGGTTTTCACAGCATCTTATTGGGTGATATCCATTTTCAACTTGTCCCATAACTGATGATGTTAACTTTGCCTGGCTAAATCAGTATCTGCCAGGTTTATCTACTTCAGTTACTCCTTTCCCAAATGTCATTCATTAATAAGTTTTTGGGTAGGGAGGGTCTTTGAGACTTCGGGTGAAGTTCTTCACCCAACTTACACCCATCAGTTATGTCATTCATCAATGTCTCTTAGCAGAAATACTTTTATTTTGACAGTTGCTGTGTCATGTGGGCTGCTCTGACCATGTATCCCAAGTTGGGTGGCCAATCAACAATAAAAATTGACTTCTCACATTTCTGGAGGCTAGAAGTCCAAGGTCAGAATACAAGCGTGGCCTGGTCCTGGTGGGGGCTCTCTCTCTCTCTCTCTCTCTGGGTCACTGGGAGCCAGTTCTCTCTGTTTCTCCCCCATATCTGTCGCTCTGTTCTCTACCTGTCTCTCTCTCTTCCTCTCTCTCCCTCTCCTTCCCTCTCTCTCAGCTGCTGACTTTATTTTGCTCAGGATGAGGGGCTCAGGAGCTCTTGGTGAGCTGGATCTGCTTGCTTCCTCTTCCCTATCATGGATGATGCTGGCCCTGAAATCATGACCACCCACAGGTCTGGTTGGTACTTGCTGTTGTGGATCCTATGGCAGATACCACTATGGGTGGCTCACATGTTCTTGTTGACTGTGGTCTGCATGTAGGAGATGGCTGGCTTTTGTTGGCCTGATCACTTTCCTTTGCTATTAGCCACTACCTTTATACTCACAGTCTTGAGGTGACTCAGTCTAGCACACTGGAAAGAGTCTCAGACCTTCAGATTGTTGGTCTTGGAGTTGTGCTTATCCCTGTTGCTCAGGAAACGGGAACAGTTCCACACAACCACCCCTTGCAGACCAGCGGATATGGCCGTGACGTCAGACTGAAAGATCCAGAACATCAACTTCACCCTCTACATGAGGGTTCGTTCTCACCACCTCCCAAAGGCCCTGCCTCCTAGTACCATTACATTGGGGATTAGAATTCCAACATATAAATTTGGGAGGGGGCAGCACAAACACCCCATCCGTAACAGTTACCCAATGATGATTATCTAATCCCATCGCTTCTTCTGTCACTGCACTCAGTGGAAAAGCTTTTCCGTTTTCTGCACTTATTTGTACTAGTGTTGAGGCCAGTATTTATCTAGATGCACAAAATGTCCAGATGCAGTTGGTGCGAATCTCTCTAAGCTAGCTTGGGTGTCTCCTACTACTCCCCACTCCCAATTTTATGTGTCAAAGTCCTAAATCCTGATGTGCCTGTAACTGGAGGTAAGACCTTAAAACAGGTATATACAGAAAAAAGGCCGTGCACACACAGGAAGGGGCCACGTCTGCAAGCCACCGTGAGAGGCCACAACGGTGCCTTGATCTTTGGTTTCTAGCCTCCAGAACCATAAGAAAACAAATGTCTGTCATGCAAGCCCCTCAGTCTGTAGGGTAACACCAGCTGATTAGATAGACCGCATCATTTTTGAGTGGTTTCTTACTTCCCGACACAAGGTGTTCCAGGTATTTTTTTGGTTTTGCTTTTGTTTTGAGACAGGATCTTGCTCTGTAGTCTGTGTTGGTTCTGAACTCACTATGTAGCCCAGGCTGGCCTCGAACTCATGGCAATCCTTCTGCCTCTGCCTCCTGAGTGCTGGGATTCCGAGCATACGCCAACATGCTGGCCTTGTTTTTCATGTAGTGCCGAGTGTATGGCCAGGGCCTTCCACAAACTGAGCAAGCGTTTCAGCCACAGACCTCTACCCACAGCCCCTGCAGATTCGTTTTGAACACCCCTTCCTTCAGACCTAAAGCCGCCACTTCTCCAAAGAACTCTAATGCCTTTTAGTGGAAGGTGATACTTGGAAGCCAAGACGCGGGCACTAGGCTCTCACAGCTGTTGGAATGCAACCATTTCTAAACCTTCTCAGTGGGCAGAGTGAGGGAATACCCGTACCTAAGCATTATTGCATCTACCTGTCTTAATTTATTTGCATATATTGAAAACTATAGACCTGTAGATTCCCTGATTGTAGTCCACCACCACCGTTTAATCAGGGTTTTCTCTTCTCTCTGTGTAACTTGTTTCTTCATCAGCAAGAAAATGGGCTCTCATTATCCTTGATTTACTTATCTGACAAATCCTTGCGTGTTTATTTAACTCCCACGTTTGAAACCAGTTTCCATCCCTGCTGTCACCCTTCCCCGTGTGGATATCCTCTTAACTGGTGGAGAGCCCGGGCATCTCAGCATGGCCTTACACATAAAGTGCTTCTCAACCTGACTTTGGGTTCTGGCATCCCATGCCAGGCTCTCTCTGTAAGGATGTCCCCTGCCACTGGCACCTGGATGACCTGCATGGGGCCATTGCAGCACACTGACACCCTTGCCCTGGTCGTGCTGGCCCTTCCCACAGTGTGGGTGCTCTTGCTGCTCTGCCTGGCTCTGCCACCTTGGTCTGGATGCTGTGACTCCCACCGCCACCACCATGAGTGTCCACCTCACTCTGTCTCGCCTAATGGCTTTTGGAATTTTTCAGGAAAAATGAAAAGAGAGAGAAGGAAAGGAAAGAAAGGGAGAGGAAGGAAAGAAAGAACAGAAAAAAAGAAAGAAGCCAGGCGTGATGGTGCATATCTGTAGTCACAGCACTTAAGAGGCTGAGGCAGGAGGATTGTTGTGAATTCAAGGCCAATGAGGGTTACAGAATGAGTTCAGGATCTGCCTGAACTACACAGCAAGACTCTGTCTTTAAAAAAAAAAAAAAAGTATACAGATATGATTTAAGAGACTAAGACTCTATAAAGTAGGTAAAGAAAAATCCAGTTTTATGCCCCAATTACACCTATGAGGTATAATAAAATATACAGTGAATGCTTAATATTTAAAAATTATTGCAGTAAAAATTTGATTGCCATTAATGCTCTTCAAAATATTCTGTCCCACTTCAAACACACCGCATTGTTTTTGACACTTTCCAAAGCAGTTCTGGAACTCCCCTTGGCTTTAAGGTTGTGTGATCAAAAATCTGGTCATTGCTGTTGTCAAGTCCTCACAGGGACCGTGTGCCTTCTGGTTCTTGTCAAAAGTCAAAATGACTATTATGGCAAATGTTTTCTATCAATTCAGGACATGGAGGCAGCTACAACAGCACAACTGAAGATGCTCCTAAAATTGCACTTCCGTAAAGCTGGGCGTGGTGGCACATGCCTGGGATGGGATGCTGAGGCAGGGGGATTGTCCTGAGTCCAAGGCCAGCCTGGGCTACATCGGTGAGTTCAGGACCAGCCTGGACTACAGAGAGAGACTTTGTCTCAAAAAAAAGTACTTCTAGAACTGATTTAGAAAGTGACAAGAGTGATGGATAAGTGTGTTCAAAATGAGTAAGAGTATTATCTTATTTTTTTTTGAGACAGAGTCTTGCCCTGTAGCCAAGGCTAATCCTGAACTCATTGTGTAGTCCAGGCTAGCTTCAGACTCAAGGCAATCCTCCTGCCTCAGCCTCCTGAGTGCTGGAATTACGGGCATGCGCCACCACACGCAGCTTTTATGTGGGCGCTGGGGAATTGAACTGAGGACCTTGAACTTGCGAGGCAAGCACTTTAACAACTGGGCCATTCTTCCAGCCCTCCTTCAATATTTTGAAAGCATATTTTCATTGTTCTTTACATTCAAATTAATGACCCATCCAGAATCAATTTTTCTATAACTGTGAGATAGTGGTTAGCCTTATTTTTTTCCCACAGGAATATTAAACTTATTGGTGGGGGAGGGGACTGGAGGCATAGCTAAACAATTAAAGCACTTGTCTAGCAAGCACATAGCCTTGGGTTCGATTCCCCAGCACCACATATGCTGCGCATGGTGGCACACGCCTGTAATTGCAGCATTCGGGAGGATGCAGGAGGATTGCTGTGTGTTGTAGGCCATGTTAGGCTACATAATATGTTCAGGACCAGCCTGGACTATAGAGTGATACCTTGGCTCAAAAACCAATCAATCAACCAATCAACTTACTTGAGATCATCTGAGAGGTATAGCTCAGGGGTAGAGCACTTACCTAGCTTGAGGCTGTGAGTTTGAACCCCAGCACTGCTCTAAAAAGTAAATTTATTTAAGAGAGCTTTCTTATTCACTAGACTGCACAAACATAAGCCTGTTTCTAGATTAACTATTGTGTCCTGTCTATAGATTTGTTAATACTGTTTCTGTTAATGATTTTAGCTTTGAAATAAGGCTTGCTAATAATAGGTGCTGCTAATCTTCCAGTTGTTCTTGACCTCTTACATTTCCCTGTAAATCTTGGGGTCAGTCTGCCCATTTCCATCAAAAGAAAATCTTCGAGGATATTTAATTTTTAAAGAAGATTTATTTAGATATAATTCACACACCACACAATTCATCCACTTAAATAAATGGATCACTCAGTGCATTTTAGCCCATCCACGGTCGTGCAGCGTCCCTACAACCAACTTTAGAACATTTTCAACACTCTCCAAGAACATCTCACACCCGTTAGTAGCTTATCTTCTTCCCTCCTCCACTCTATGTCCAATTCTACACAACCACTAACTCTGACTTTATAGATAAGCCTATTTTGAACTTTTTATATGAATGGAACTTTTGTGGCTGGAATGGAACTTTTGTGGACTTTTGTGACTGGCTTAGCTCATGTAACATGCCTGATGTATGCAAGGCAAATGTGTTGCTGCATGTACCAGCACTTCATTCATTTCTATGGCTGAATAATATTTTGCTGTATGGGCATACTTTATCTATCTATCCATTCATCTATTGTTTTCCTTTGTTGATTATCAGGGATAATGCCACAGTGAACATTCAGGTACAAGTTTTTGTACAGACAGTATGTTTTCATTTCTCTTGGGATATATAGCAAAGATTAGAATTGCTAGGCCACATGGTAATGTTATACTTATATTTTCAAGGAAATATAAATTGTTTTCCAAAGAGGTTGCATGTTTTCTATTTCTCACCAGCAATGAAGGAGGTTATTGTGAGTTTGCGCTGAATTTGTAAATCAGTTGGGGAAAGAATTGACCACTTTATAATAGCAACACTACCAGTCTGTGAACACAATATATCTCTGCATTTTATAAAAATAACAAAAGCCTTTGTGTTAGTCTTTATCACTTAATGCTTGAGAAAAACTACATAATGGGAGAAAGGTGTATTTTGGCTCACGGTTTCAGATGTCTCAGTCCATGGTCTACTGGCACCATTGCTTTGAGCCTGAAGTGAGGCAGAACATCATAGCAGTAGAAGCATGTAGATGAGAAGACTGATCACTTCATGGGGGCTAGGAAATGCGGGGGGCGGGGGGGGCATAGAGGAGGACAGGAGCAGAGAAGGAGCTGAGACAACATGTGGCCTCCAAGGGACAACCTCCTTCAATTAGGTCTCACCTCCAAGGTTCCATCACCTCCCAAAAGCTTATCTGATTATGAATCCATCAATGGATTAAACACTGAAGGGGCCCGAGCCCTCATGAGCAATCACTTACTTCCCCAAAGCCCTGGCTCTGAACACTGCTTCATGGGGACATATGAGCCTTGGGGCAACATTTCATACCCAAACAATAACAATTTTACTTTCTTCTCAGTAATATTCTGTAGCTCCACATGTAGATTCATGGCCACATTTTTGTCATACTTATTGCTAGATATTTATGAGAATTTCTTTTTGTTTTATTTTTGCAAAATGTAACTATCAATGAAAATTTTATTTTCTAATTGCTATGGTGAATGAATAGAAATATCATTGACTTTTGTTCACTGACCTTGTTTCTAGCAACCTGACTTCACTTATTTATTTGTTTTTATAGTACTAGAAATTCAGCCTAGGGGCTTCACACTGAACTAAGTTCCCAACCCATTTTTATTTTTATTTTTGAAACAGGATCTTGCTAAGTCACTAAGTGACCTTGTGATCCTCCTGCCTCAGCCTCCTTGAATTCAAAGAAAATATAAGTTCAAAGAATATTTGTATTTTTAAAAAATCTTCCTTTAGAGATGATAACATTAACAATAAATGGCTATATCTTTTTTCAAATTTTCTACATTTTACTTCTTTTTCTTGTCTTATTGTACTGACTAGAACTTCTCAAGTGCGCATAGATGTATATGAATATATATGCATACATCAATGCTCAGACTAAGAAGAATTCTTTTTATTCGTAGCTTGCTAATGACTGCTAGCTGTCATGAATAAATATTGAAGTTTTATCAAACACTTCTAAAAATCTATTGAAAGATGAGTTTATTCTTTTAAACCTCAAATGTGGTAAGTTACATAATTGGCTTTCAAATGTGAAGCCACATTCATATTACTGAAATGAACTCAAATTTTCCATGTGACATTACCATATTTATATGACACTAGATTTTATTTGCTATCATTTAGTCTAGGATTGTCTACGTTTTGACAGAAATTGTTCTGTACTTGTCCTTTCTTATAGTGTCCTAGCTTGGTTTTAATATCAAGACTATACTGCCCTCATCCAAAAACTTAGGAAGTGTTTTTTTTTTTTTTCCTTTTTTATTTTCTGTAGGAGTTTGTTTTAAATTTGGAAGAATCCAGTATTCAAGCCATCTGGATATGAACTTTTCTTTGTAGGAAAATATTTAATTAATGATACAATTTTTCTAATAGATATGGGACTATATTCGTCTATAAAATTAGACTTGTTTTTCAAAAATTTTTAACCATGTCTTCAAACTGTTTTTCTTTATTGATATAAAGCCATTATAAAATGGTGCTTACTTGTTTATAGGATATAGAGTGGTTGCCTTCCTCATTCCTGTTGTTTGTGAGTAGTGTCCTTTTCCTGGACTATTTCTTCCTTCTAACTTGTTTGGTTTATTTTTTATATTCTCTTACTGATTTTTGGCCTTTCTTCTTTCCTAATAGAGGCATATCTATCCACAAAATTTCCTCTGAGCACTGTTATGAGCTATATCTCACAAATTTTCATATAGCTCATTATAATTTGCTTAAAATAGTTCTTGTTTACAGCATTTGAACACTGATTCATTTCTGTGCTCTGCTTAATGTTGAAACTTCTGGAACTTTTCAAGTTATCTTTTTCATAAATTTCTAGCCTGATTCCATGGTTGTCAGAGACATGAATCATCCTTCAGATTTTTGCCATATTTTGCATCTTCCTTTCTGACTCCGTATATGGCCAATTTTGGTAACTGTTTTATGTACAAGGGAAAATATCCATTCTGAAGTTCCTGGGTATATTGGGAAAGGGATTATATATAAATAGGTCAGATTAGTTTAAATTCTCTGTGTAGTTACTGACTTTTATTTGCTTTCTTTATCAATTACTGTGATGAGCAAATAAAAGTCTGTAATCTACAATGGGAATTTGTCTAATCAGGCAAAGATTTCTCCTTTTAATTCTTTAAGTTCTTGTTTTATATATTTTGAGATACTATTACATTACTGGAGACATAGAGATTAAGAATGTCAGTTATATTGATTCTTCTAATATTAAAAAGATCACTCTATTACTAACATTGCTTCTTAAAGCTTTCTCTGTTTTTATGAGCAGGGCAGTTAATATTTATATATTATTATATCTTTTGGCTAGCATGTACTTAGTATGACTTTTTCCTCTTAGTTTGAACATTTTTGGTCCTTATATCTAGAACGTCTCTCTCATAGTAGTAAAGATTTGAAATTTTATCTAAATCTGTTTGAGCTGCCTTGTTTTTAGCCCATTTTCTACAACCATACTGATATTTGGGTTGAAATCTTCCCATTTTGTTACTCCTGCTTTGTCTCATCTGTTTAAAATTTGTTCCATTTTTTCCATCTCTTTGACAAATCAGCCATTTTTCTTGGTCAAGTCTAACTAAAAGCTTGTCCGTGTCAGCCATCTTTCCAAAGCTCTGACTCTTACTTTTGTTTCCTTTATTTTTCGTATTCTTTGTATTTTTAGTGAATTTTACTCTTACCTATGTTGTTTCCATCTTCTACATACCTTAGGGGCTACTCGGCTTTGTTTTTACACTCTCTTAGGGTGGGGGCTCAGACAATTTACTTTAGGCCTCGCTTCTTTTATAATACAATGTCTCTAAGTGTAGCTGAAGGATTCATCTCCAAGGTGATTTTACTGGAATCTTCCCTGACCATTGACTAGAGGCCTCAGTTTCCCATCACGTTGGTCTCTCATAATATTCTTCATCTGACTGGTTTTCCCCATCAGAAAAAAGAGAGAGAGAGAGAGAATCTCTTATGAACCAGGCCTAATTTCTGACATATTCTGTTGGTTACACACAGTAACGATGACATGTTGTGGAAGGGGAATCTGTAGGGAGCAGGACCAACGAGCCACTCTGAGGAGGCTGCTCACCACTCCATATACAACACATTCTCCTTCTCTGATACTTTTTTTTCCTTCTTGCACTGTAATGTTTCATCTGGGCTCACATTCTCTTTACTTTAAAAACTTCCTCCAACCGCTTCCTTCTTTCCTTCCTTCCTTCCTTCCTTTTTTTTCTTCCTTCCTTCCTTCCTTCCTTCCTTCCTACCTTCCTTCCTTTTTTTTCTTCCTTCCTTCCTTCCTTCCTTCCTACCTTCCTTCCCTCCTTCCTTCCTTCCTTCCTTCCTTCCTTCTTCTCTCATGGAACAGGATCTTAGTTTTTCTAGACTGGCCTGGAATTTGCTACATTGCCCAGCCTGGTCTTAAGTCTAGATCTTCCTCTTCAGTCTCCCAGACGCTGAGATTACAGGCATGCACATGTTTTACTGCAGGTTTCCTTGTGGTCAATTCGCTCAGTTTCTACCATGCCTCTCTTGTTTGTTTCTGGAGCTGGGGATCAAACTCTGGGCCTCCCATATGCCAGGCAAGTGCATCTTCAGTCAAGGGGTGGCATCGTAGCTCAGTGGGAGAGAGCTTCCTTGGCATGCCGGAGCCCTAGGTTTAATCGCCAGCACAGAAAAGAAAAAAGAGGGGCTGGGCATGTAGCTCACTGACTAGAGCGCTTGCCTAGGGAAGCACAGGCCTTGGGTTTGATTCCCTGGCACCTCAGGCTAGCTGGGCATGTTGGCACACTCTTGTCATCCCAGAACTGAGGAGGCTGAGGCAGGAGGACTGTTGTGAGTCCAAGGCCAGCCTGGGCTCCACAGTGAGTTCAGGACCAGCCTGGGTTACAGAGTGAGACCCTGTCTCAAAGAGAGAGAGAGAGAGAGAGAGAGAGAGAGAGAGAGAGAGAGAGAGAGAGGCAGAGACAGAGAGACAAAAGAAAATAAAATATCTCTTATGTTTATTTTTACATTTACCCTTACCTATATTTAAAATATTATAAAATATCTACTACAAAGCAGTAATTACTCAGTTGATGACATACATTAACTCATGGGTTCAGAAAACCAGTGATCATTTAATTTTCTATTTTCAAGTGTGGCATAACATTACAGACTCATACTTTCTGCTATAAAAATTCTCAAACATACAGAAAAGCTGGATAAGGCAGAAAGAACACTTGACTCTCCATCCCCCAGACTCAGCAGTTCTCACAATTTTGCCATGTTTGTTTCCACTATGTGTGTGTGTGTGTGTGTGTGTGTGTATTCTGGAACCATTTCAAAGTACATTATGCACATCATAGCACTTTATTACTAAACATTTTATTCTTATTTATTTCTTGAGACAGGGTCTCGCTGTGTAGCCCAGGCTGGTCCTGAACTCACTAAAGAGCTCAGGCTGGTCTTGGACTCATGGCAATCCTCCTGCCTCAGCCTCCCTCCCAAGTACTGGGATTACAGGCATGTGTCTCCCAAGCCCAGCTTTTGTGGTGCTGGAGAATTGAACACAGGACCTTGAGTTTGCTAGGCAAGAGCTTTAACCACTGAGCTATTCTTTCAGCCCCGCTAACCACTTCAGCACGAACACATCTTCCTACATAATCACAGTACCGTAATCATAATCACTGACCAAACCTAAAAATAGTTCTGTAATATTATCGACCACGTAATTCATATTCAACTCTTCACATTTTCTCAAAGGTGTTTTTGAGCTTTTTCCTGAAAGGTGTTACCAAGAATCTCCCACTAAGTTTGATTGCAATGCCTCTTAAGTCTCATTTAATCTATATTTTAGAGCAGTTTAGGTTCACAGCAAAACTGAGCAGAAAACACAGCGATTTCCCACACGCCACCTGCTTACACACACACACACACACACACACACACACACACACACACAGTCTTTTCATCATCCAAATTTCACACCAAGTGGCACGTTTACTGCAATTTACATTGACACATCTTTATCACTCCAAATCCATGGTTTGAATTAGGATTCACGCTCAGTGTTGTATTTTCTATGGGTTTTGACAAATAAATGCATATAACATATACCCAACATGGTAGGATGCTCCCACTGCCGTACAAAATCCTCTCTGGTCTCTCATTACCCGCCGCTCCCTCCTCTCTCTCTCTGGCAACCAATAATCCTCTTGCTTTCTCCAGAGTTCTGCCCTTTCTGGTGTATCCTACAGCTGGAATCACCCATCAGCCGCTGTTTCCAATTGGTTTGGTTTCTTCCACTTAGAGACATGCCTGGCTCCATAGGGTGTGTCTTCTTAGCACAAAATAATATTCCCATTGCTTGGGTGTACCATCACATTTTTATCCAATCACCTCCAGGACTTCTTGGTTGCTTTCAACTTTTGGCAAGTTCAAATACAGCTGCTGTAAACACACATGGATGGATTTTTGTGTAGAAGTCACTTTTCAGTTCGTGTGGGTACATATGGACCACATGGCTGGATCATATGACAACTGTGTGTTTAGTTTTGTGAGAAACTGTAAGCCGTCTTCCAAAGTGGCGGCTTTGCTTTACATTTCTAATAGCGATGAAGGAGCGTGCCTGCTCCACATGCGTGCCAACATTTGGTGTTGTAAGTGCGCTGGATTGTAGCCATCCTAATAAGCGTGTAGTGGTATCTCATTGTTGTTTTAATTTGCAATTAACTGCTGACATATGTCTCTAGAATCTTTCATATGCTTGTTTGACAGCTGTAGATCTTCCTCGGAGAGGTGTCTATTCATATCTTTTGCCCATTTAAAAACTGGATTGTTTTTTTCTTGTTGAGTTTTGTGAGTTCTTTGTATGATTTGGATAAAACCCCTTTATCAGATCTATCTTTACAAATATTTTTTCCCAGTCTGTGGCTTGTCTTCTCATTCTTTTGACAGTATCTTTCACAAAATGGGGATTTTAAAATATAATTAAATCCAGATTATACAGTCGTTTTTAGTGGCTCATGCCTGTGGAATTGTATTTAAAAGGTCACTACAGAATATAAAAGGTCATCTAAGGCTAGAAGAATGGCACAGCAGTTTAGAGCATTTGCCTAGCAAGCACAAGGCCCCAAGTTTGGTTTCCCCGCACCACATAAGCTGGGTGTGGTGGCACTTGAGAGGCTGAGGCAGGAGGACTGTCCTGAGTCCAAAGCCAGCCTGGACTATATAATGAGTTCAGGACCAGCTTCGACTACACAGCAAAACCCTGTCTCAAAAAAAAAAGTAGGCATCTAGATTTTCTCCTATTATTTTCTATGAGTGGAAGATGTATAGCTTCATATTTTATATGTAGGCTTATAGCCTATTTTGAATTAATTTTGTGGAAGATGTAATGTCTATGCTTAGATTTCATTTTTTTTTGCATGTGGATGTCCAGTTGTTCCAGTATCATTTGTTGATAAAACTACCGTTCTGTGTTTTATTGCTTTTATTACTTCATCATAGATAGCTTGGCTATATTTTTGTGGATCTGTCTGTGAACTCTCTATTCTGTTCTTTTGATCTACTATTTATTTCTATGACAATGCCATATTATTTTGTTTTCTATAGTTGACTAGGAAGTCTCGAAGTTGCCCAGTATCAGTCCTCTGATCTTGTTCTTCTCCTCCAAGATGGTATTGGCTATTCTGGGGTTTTTGCCTGTTCACATAAACTTTAGAACCAGTTTATCAATATTGACAAAAATAAATTTCTAAGAGGCGCTGGGGATGTAGTCGAAGTGTTTGCCTAGCACATGCAATCCCCCTTGAGTTTGCCTTCCCAGAACCACATAAAAATTAGCCAGGCCTGGTGGTGCATGTCAGTGCATTTTGGTGGTCGGGAAGCTGAGACTGAAGGATTGTTGTGAGTGTGAAGCCAGCCAGAGTTACACAGAGACCAATCTGGACTACAGAGTGAGACCCTGCCTCAAAAAAAAAAAATTCTGGGAATTTTATTGGAATTACATAGAATCTATATATCAAAGAGATGGGGAACATCTGGCCCATGGGTTGTATATGGCCTGTGAAATTATTTGGTGCAGCCCAGCCAAGGCAACCGTCACATTAGTGGGGAGTTAATTATATGACAATCAAATTATTTACCAAGTATAGCAGTCTAATTTTTAGGTTGATCATTTTGTACGGCCCGAGAATGATACCATAGATATCCAAATGGCTCTTGGCAGAAAAAAGTTTTCCCACCCTTGCCAGCGATCAATTTAGGAAGAACTGATATCTTCAAAGTATTGAATCTTCCTATCTATAAACATGGAATATCTACACATTTATTTAGTTCTTTGATTTCTTTTACCCACATTTTCCTCATATAAATGATTTATTAGACTTATATTTGAGTATCTCGTTTTGGAGGATTCTAAATGGTATTGTATTTTTTGAACTTGAAATTCTACTGACCCATCTTGGACTTAGAGAGAAGCAATTGACTTCTGTGAGTTAATTTTGTATTCTATTAGTTACAAGGGATTTTTTTTTTGTCAAATTCTTTTCTGCTGTCTACATGAAAAATCATGTCATCCACCAACAAAAATAGTTTAATTTTTTTTCTTCACAACCAATATCCTTTGTTCTTCCTGCCTTATTGCACTAGCTAGAATTTCCAGTATGATGTTAAGAACGAATAATGGAAGAAGACATTTTCCCTTCAGGAAGCTCCCCTCTGTTCCTCATTTACTAAGGTTATTATCATTATCATCATCATTATTATTATCATGAATGGATGCTGGATTTTATAAATACTTTTCTCATCAATTGAGATGGTCGTGTGAATTTTTTTCTTTAGCTTGTTGATATGGTGAGATTATATTGATGAATTTTTCAAGGGTTCATCCAGACTTCTATACTTGTAATAAATCCATTCTTTTATATATTGGTAGATTTGACTTTCCAGTATTTTCTGAAGATATTTTAGCATATATTCATGAGAATTATTGGCCTATAGTTTCCTTCTCTCACAAAATTTGTCTGTTTTTATTATTTGGTTAATGATAACATAGAATGAGTTGTAAAATATTCCCTCTGCATTTATTTTCTGAAAGAGATTGTGGAGAATTGGATGTAATTTCTCCTTAATCATCTGGTAGAATTCACCTGTGAGCACTTCTGAGTCTGGTGGTTTTAGTTTTGGAAAGTTGTCAAATATTGATTGAGGGCTAGAGGAATACTTTAGCAGCTAAAGCGCTTGCCTAGCAAGCTGAAAGCCCTGGGTTTGATTCCCCAGCACCACATGAGCAGATTATGGTGGTACATGCCTGTGATCCTAGCTCTATGGAGGCGGAAGCAGGAGGATTGCTGTGAGCTCAAGGTCAGCCTCAGCTACTTAGTCAGCTTGGGACTGGCCTGCACCACAAAGTGAGACCCTGCCTCAAAAATAAACAAGCAAATTAATATTGATTTAACTTTAATGGATATGGTCCTGTTCAAATTGTCTATTTCTTCTTGTGTGAGCTTTGGCATATCATCTCTTTCAAGGAATTGGTTCATTTATTCTTAGTTATCAAATTTGTGGGCATATATTTGTTCTTATATTCCTTTATTGTACTTTTGATGCTAATAGGACCCGTAGTTATGCCTTCTTTTTCATGTCTGCTATTAGTAATTTGTATTTGCGTTATCAGTTTACCTGGTTAGATGCTTGTGGATTGTATTGACGTTTTCATTTTTTTAAGTTTTGATTTTGTTTGCATGTTTGGGTTTCTTTTGAGGTTTTCTATTCTTCGATTTTCTTCAGTTTGAACGTGATATGCCTGCATCTGGAATTTTCCCCCCATTTGTTCTGTCTGGAGTTCCTTCAGCTTCCTGAATCTGTATTTTGATGTCTGATCTTAATTTGGGGAAACTCTCAGTCATCATTGCTCCAGAGTCTTCATTTCCTCTCTTTTCTTCCTGGTATTCTCATTATGTGTCGGCCGCTCCCTGTGTAGCTGTAGCCGCTCCCACGGCTCTTGCATATTCAGTTCTGGTGTTGTGAGGTGTTTTGTTTTCCAGTTTTATTTTTCTCTTTGCAGTCCTGTTTTGGAAGTTCCTATTGACATATCCTCAAGCTCAGTTATTCTTTCTTTCTCTTTCTCTCTCTCTTTTGTGTTTTGAGACAAAGCCTCATCCTGTAGTCCAGGCTGTCCTGAACTCACTACGTAGCCCAGGATGACCTCAAACTCACAATAATCCTCTTGCCTCAGTCTCCTGAGGCTGAGGTTTCAGCTGTGCACCACCATGCCCAGCTGATCTTGATGTGGTGCTGAGGAATCAAACCCAGGACCTTGCACTTGCTAGGTGAGCGCTCCAACCACTGAGCTCCACCCCAGCCCTGAGATTCTCTTCTGAGCTGTGCCTTATCTACTTAGGAGCCGTCAGAGGCACACATTATTTCTGTTGTTCAGCACTCAAAAGAATTCCTTAGAATTTACATCGCATCTGCTTACACTATTTGTTCTCAACGTGTTATCTGGTTTGTCCATTAGAATCCTTAACTTACTAACCACAATTTTTAAAAAAATCCTGATCAGATCATTTCAAGATCCTTGCCACATGTGACTCTGGTTCTGGCGCTCGCTTTGTGTCTTTGAGCTGGTTCTTGCCTTTTTGACGCCTTGTACACTGTTACTGATAGCTGGCCAGACATGGTGCCCTGGGTAAAAGACACAGCAGTGAAAAGGCCTTTACAAATGTGGCCACCGTGTGGAAGAGGAACAGGAAGCACTCTGTAGTGCTTTGACTAGGTCTCAATCTTTTAATGAGACGTGTCTCCAACTTTTTTTTTTTTTTTTTTGAGACAGGGTCTCACTCTGTAGTCCAGGTTGGTAAGGAGCTCACTATGTCACCCAGACTGACCTTGAACTCATGGCAATACTCCTGTCTTAGCCTCCCAAGTGCTAGGGTTACAGGTACGTGCCACGATGCCCAGCTTATGTGGTGCTGGGAAATCGAACTCAGGCGTTCACCTTGCTAGACAAGCACTTTAAAGCAGAGTTATTCCTCCAGCCCCTGTGCCTATGACTTGTCCCAGATCTTTACAGCTGGCCTTTTTATTCTTTTGCCATGTGTATTAGTTAGAGCCCTTGGAGAGGTGACATAATACAAATCAAATATAAATAAAAGAAACTTTATTAAAGCTGCTTACAAGTCTGTGACCGTTGGAGTGATTATGTCAATTTGAGGCAACCAGGAACTATGCCTGGATTAAGGTTTAGGAACCATGCCTAGATTAGGCAATTGGGAACCAGCCTGGATTAGAGTGTGAGTTATTTGTGGGCCAGCAATCGAGGGAAGAATGCCCACATCCATTCAGCTGTGGGAGGCCCAAGTGGGAGCTTGAACTGTAGAAAAGACGACTGTTACAGCTGTTTCCTCTGGGGAGAGACTGGACTTGATGGGACTTGGCTTCCGGTTGGTGATGTTGTAAGGAGCTGCCTCCACCTCTGCCTCTGCCATGTACTTACTTCCATTGCTGCCGGCCACCCGAGTAGACTATAATCTTCCAAAACTGTGAGCGAACATAAACCTTTCCTCCCGCTAAATTTGTGGATGTTGGGTATTGAGTCACAGCAACAAAAAAGTAACTAGGACAAAATCCAAAATGGCTGCCTACATATTTGAGACCTGGCAGATTCCAGTGGCTACTCAGATGTGAGGTAGAAGAACACCAGTCTGAGACTGCAGGACAATAGGTAGGAGTCTGTGCCAAGAATCACTGTCCCAAGGTGACTTGGCAAGTGCTTGAAGACTGGAATGAATCTCCAATAAAGATTAAATATGCAAAGACAAGAACAAGTGGATGCCTCGTGATGATGTAGAAGGCTTGAGCTCTCCCAAGAGATGAAGCTGTACAAGTCTT
Organism: Ctenodactylus gundi; assembly: GCA_004027205.1. Taxonomy (NCBI): domain Eukaryota; kingdom Metazoa; phylum Chordata; class Mammalia; order Rodentia; family Ctenodactylidae; genus Ctenodactylus; species Ctenodactylus gundi. The sequence continues at coordinate 408,977 of PVKB01000484.1, read as the reverse complement.
CCCTCTTTCCTTTTTACTTAACTCAAGCTACCAGTCTACTGGCTGAGCCACTCACACTCAAGGTGGGTGTTCTTCCCTCATTTGCTGGCCCACAAGTCAATCACACACACCAAAAGTTCCACCCTGGGCCATTTCCTAATTCTGTCAAGTTGACAATCCCTCCAGTGGTCATAACAGGTCTCCATTATTCTTTGAGTACTTCTTAAAGAAGGGAGCTTTATTAAGATATAATTTACATACCATGTAGTTCATCCATTTAAAGTGTACAATTCAATGGTTTTAGGTATATTCACAGACGTGCTATTCATCACAGTTTAAAAACCCTTTCTAATTTTTTTGTTTTATATTTTTATCTACATATCGCATGTTGATCATTTTAACTTCTTTTCCCCTCCTGACCTCCTCACATTTCCCACATTCTCTTTTCCTCTCCACAAAGTCTATCTTCTTTCTTTCTTCCATCTCTTACTCTTTTGTGGTTTGGTTTTCTTATAGTAGAGACACCATATGATTTTTAACCTTCATTTCACTAAGCATAATGATCTCACGGTGTATCCATTTTACTACAAATGATTTAAATTTATGTTTCTTTATGGCAGAGTAACACTCTGTTGTGTAAATATACCCCTCTTTAACCATTCATCAGTTGATAGCCACATTGGCTGCTTTCAAGATTTGGCTATTAGAAGCTGTGCTGCTCTAAACACGTAAAGCTTTTTTTTTTCTTTGTATATATGTATATAGTCCAGATGAGGCTCAAAACCACTGTGTACCATAGGCTGCCCTTGAACTTGCAGCCCTTCTATGACAATGTCCTAAGTGATGGCATTACAGGCATGTACCTCCACAGCCAGCTAATTTTAGAACACTTTCATTGCTTCAAATATAAGCCTTATATGGGGCTAGAGGTGTAGCTCAATGGTTAAAGCACTTGCCTAGCATGCACAAGGCCCTGGGTTCCATCCCCCAGCACCACGCAAAGATTAGCTGGGCACGCCTATAATCTCAGAATTCAGGAAGCTGAGGCAGGATAACTGCTGTGAGTAGAATCCCAGCCTGGGCTATATAGTGAGCTCAGGACCAGACTGGACTACAGAGCAAGACCCTGTCTCAAAATATATATATGTATATATTATATTATATATATTATATAAAATATATGTGTGTGTATATATGTGCCTTATAACATTCAGCTATCATCCCGCTATCCTTGTACCTCTACTCAGTCTCTTTACAATCACTCATCTACTCTCTGTCTCTATAAATTCCCCATCCCTGTTTCATATAAATAGAATCATACATGTGGCATTTTGTGATAGACTTATTACACTGAGATAATGTTTTTGAGTCTTATTCAGATTGCACAATTTCTTTTTAGTAGTAAATATTATTCATTACTTAATTACTTCTTTCTTTTTATGGCTGAATATTATTCCATTGTATAGCTAAACGGTTTTGTTCATTCAGTTGTTGGACATTTGAGTGTTTCTATCCTTTGAACTGAGGAATGTTACACACATTCACATACAAGTTTCTGTAGGGATGTGTGTTTTCATTAGTCTTAGGTGTACTTAGGGATGGATTTACTGAGTGCAGTAGTAATTTGTTTAATCAGGGGCTAAAGAAATAGCACAGCAATTAAAGCACTTGCCTAGCTAAATAAAGGCCCTGATGTTTGATTTCCCATTACCACATAAACTGAGCATGGTAACATGTGCCCATGATCCCAGCACTGGGGAGGCTGAGAAAGGAGAATCCTTGTGAGTCTGAGGCCAGCCTGGGCTCCATAGTGAATTCAGAACCAGACTGGACTACAGAGCAAGACTCTGTCTCAAAAAAAAAAAAAAGAAAGAAAGTTTTTCTTTTTGTTTAATCATACCTGAATCCTTCTTAACTTTCTGGCACAAAATGACTCTCTGGCCTGTAATCAGCCATTTCCCCCAAGGAGCCCTGGTGCGTTAGTGGGCAAAGACATTCAGAAATTAAGACTTGAGGGGTGCCCGTGGCTTATTATCAAGACATCACTGCTCCCAAGTTCCCAACTGAATGGAGATAAGAAATGTGTGCACATAGATACATAAATGTACACACACCAACACATACACACAACACACACACACACACACACACACACACACATTTATATTAATCCTTATTTCTCTATGCAGCTATTTGGAAATCATGAATTTCCACCAATACTTCTAATTCTAATCCAAGTGTATGAAGTGCAGACAGAAACACCACAAGGTTCACTCTTCTTTTCTCCTTTCCATGTTTATGACACCTACTACCAGCAGTAGGAAATCGAGTCCATGTGTGCTTATGAGATTACACTTGCCTGTTGGCTCAGTTCCACTTTATTTGGCCTATGTCCCCTGGCCACTGACCTTGCCCCACACAGGCTCCTCCTCAGCTCTCTTGGGTTGCACCGGGCCAACCCACCACTCGGCTGCCTCTTCATCTGTCCTGTTCTCGCACCGAAGTGACCTTCAGCCCTGTGAGCTCTAGGACCCATCACTCCTTGCCTGAGCGAGTGCGTTCTTACCTCCACAAGCCTGACTTCCTCCACGGAGTTCCCTGATAGCCTACCCGGTAGGGCTGCCTTCCTCATGCCCCTGAGATGACACTCTTTGTGGCTTGTCCCCTACCCCGATCAGAGTCCTCCTCATCTCTTCCGTGATTTGATCTCTCTTGCTGGCCTGGGGCCCGAGCAGACACCTGCTTTCTCTCACTTGGGCTTTGACACCCACATTGGGCTCCTGTCCTGTTTAGATGCCCTCCTTTGACTCTCTCTCTTTCTCTCTCTCTCTCTCTCTCTCTCCCTCTCTCTGCCCCCTCTGCTCTGGCCACCTCCCACTGGAGACACACACTCTTCTTGCTTCATTTGAGCTTCCAAACCAAGCAAGGAGAGGAAAGGACAGGAAAGGGACAGAAAAGAAAACGGGAAAAGAAGGAGGAAGGAAAAGAAAAGAATGCGCTGAGTGTGGTGGCAGGCTCTTGGAGGATGAGGAAGGAGGAGCCCAACTTGGCAATTTAGCGAGATCCTGCCTAAAAACGAAAACCAAAAAAGGCTGTGGGTGTGAGTGAGGATGAAGGCCCTAGGCTCAATCCCAGTCCTGGGGAGAAAAAAAAGAGTGGGAAGAGGAGAAAGAAGAGGTGGAGGAAAAGAGGAAGAAGGGAGAGGAAAGAGGATGAGGAAGAGAAAGTTGCCTGGCAATTTTTTATTAAGTGCTGGACGTAACGTACAACAGGTTCTAGAGACTGTAGTTGATGTCATGTTCTTTCAGAGAGAATTTAACTTCCCTCCCGCAACCAGAGAGAGCGCAGGTGAGTTATTTTGGCAAAATGAAACTGACCTGGTTCCTGGTTGCCTTTATTTTGGGGTGTGGCTCTTTCCAGGGAACAGTTACGCAGATGGTGCAGGTAATATACTAGGTAGAGATAGAGGTCACCTGTACGAGAAGTGTGGCAAGGGAAAGGAAGCAGAAAGCTGGAAAGTAACTCTGCGTGGGGCAGCGGGGGACACTAGTGTGCACTGGTGGGGAGGTGGGAAGAAAATCTGTCAAGTGGGAAAACACAGCATCGTGGCCAGCAGGGGCAGGAGGGCAGGTTCCTGACCCTGGCAGAGGGTAAATTTGGATCGAGCTGGGGGGAGAGTAGGGCTGGGCCTGACCGGAGGTGTGGTCAATAGCAGGTGGGGGCTGCCTGCCCCCCTCCGAGGCTTCCGTTTCCTGGGAGTGGCTGACACTAGAGTCATTGCCCTGAGGGGCAGCCCAGGTATGAGAGAAGTGGCGGAATGGGCTGCAGTGGGGCACAGGACTCCACCTGGAAGAGGAGACGGGGGGGGGGGGGGGGGGGGGGGGGGGGGGGGGGGGGGGGG
>PVKB01000484.1:375845-404997 GCA_004027205.1 Ctenodactylus gundi | reverse complement strand
CCCTTCCCCTCTGATAATGAGGCTCCGGCTCAGAGATGGCTGCAGTGGGCAGCCCGCGAGGAGGAGGCACCCCCTTGTGCAGGCCTTCGCAGCAGGCGGAGAGGGGGAGCGGCAGGCTGGGCACCAGGCTTTCCTCAGAGCTGGGGTGTGGGCACGGAGAGCGTCTCCCTTGGCTTCACCCCTGGCCTCGCCTCTGTCCTGTGGGGTGCTGGCGCCTAGGAATCGGGCAGCGCAGGGGCTGGGGCTCACTCTTCTTCCTCTCCCTGAGCTCGCTGGCTCGGCACAGGGGTAGGCAGGGGGACCGGCAGCTTCAGGCTGGATTTGTGTCTCAGTTTGCTCTTGGCTCTCATGGTGGAAAAATCGAAGCGCTCCCCTTGGTACAGCTGAGGCGGAGAGGGTAAGTGTGGCCGGGAGGCTGTCCTGGCAGGGGAGCCAAGGGGCCCGGCCAGGGAGAGGCCGCCCCTTGCTCGGGGCCCCAAACCTGCCCTCCGCTTCTTCCTACGTGGTCCTCCAGGCGCAGAGCAGGAGCCTGTCGTGGTCCAGCCTGCTGAGGTGGAAGAAACGCCAGGGCGGAGGGAGGCGCTAGGCTCATCCTCGGCCTACAGCCCTCTCCTTCCCCAGGCCTGCCCCCAGGGTAGTCTCCAAAGGATGGCACAGGCCCCTGGGAGTCCTTGAAGGAGCCCTGGGGACCCAGGCACACCCAGGACAGGTTTCTCTCATGCAGGGCTTTTGCCTAAAGGTGTGTGCAAACCGCGTTCTAGGAGGGTCCCCGACATTCATGACACCCCAGCGTGTGAGAGCCTTTTTCCCTACATTATCCCACAATTCCTTCACCACGACCCAAGGTTAACTTTAGGCAGCCCATTTTACAGGTGAGGAAACCAAGGCTCTAAGAAGCAAAGTGCCCCACTCGGAGTTTGCACAGCCTCTCCGTGGCAGAGCGGGGAGGGAACCGAGGGGGTATCTGGCTCATTCTCCGCGGCTGGAAACTCAGGAATGTCCTTCCCCGGGATAGCAGTCAGGGAGGGACAGTGTCTTGCAGGAATCCAGGAGGTACTCTGGGCTGCCTGCTCTGCCCCCGGCTGGGCCTTGCCGTCTCTCCTGCTGTCCCCAGCCCCTTATTTGGCAGTGGAGTGCCCCTGATGTCCCCCTCACACGCCCTTCCCTGGTAGAGCGGGACCCGCCTCCCACGCACTCCCTTTTCCCAGACGCCCCGGCCCTAGCCCCGGCCCCCTCCATAGGAGCCCAACCACTTTCCCCTGGAATCTGCTGCCTCGGCTTTCCAATGGCAGAACCATCTGGACTGCATTATGGGCAGAGGAGAAAGCCGAAAGCAGGAAAGGGGGGCTGGCCCCACAGCTCCTCTCCGCAAGATGGGGGCTCCTCGCAATTGAGGGGATAACCCAGCAGCTGCCCCTGCCTGCCCTGCGCTCTGCAGAGGGCCGCTTGAGCAAGGCTGGACACCTCTGCAGAGCCGGTTTGAAACCACTTCTCTTACCAACTTAGCCATTTCACAGAGACGGCTAGGAGCCAGAGACGGGTAGTGACTTGCCCAGGGTCATACAGCCAGCCATGGGCACAAGACCAGGGTTAGGACCCTGCCACGTATGTGGCCAGATCTGCGGGCGTTGGAACAGCCAACCGCGAGCCAGGAGGCAGGAAAGAGGCAAGAGGCTGGGCATTTTCTGCCCACAGATCCTAGAGAGCGAGGTGAGGGGAAAGGCCACAAGAGCAGCCCCAAGCCCACTCCGGCCTGCATGCCCCTGGCCCTTGGCACCCTGTCCCTGAGGACGGTGGGGGCTTGGGGTGCGGCTCTGGGCCCTTCCTCTGGCCCCAGGATTCCCCCAACTCCAGACGTGGCAGGGCGCGAGGAGTGAGGTTTCTCCGCTCCCTCCCAAGTGCTGCGCTGGCGGCTCCCGAAATAAAAATCAAATGCGGGCTTGGCAGAAGGCACGGGTGGGAGCAGCAGCCGGCAGCGGCGGCAACAGTGAGCGGGCAGCGCTGGGGTTTCATTCTTTCCATTGTAACTTCACCTCCTAACCTCTGGCATTTTAATTATGTCTCCTACCCGCTGGTCCTGCCTGGGCCAGAATGTGAGCTCACCCGGCCTCTTGCCGGGCAGCGGGCAGGGGCAGCTGGGACCCCAGCCCCAGGCTGCTCCGGGGAAACCTGGTGGGGGTCTCCTGTTGGGGGAGGGGGGCCTCGCTGCTCCTTCCGGCTTCTGCTGTCCAGGAGGAGCCTGGGGAGGGGCCTGGCACCTAAGGCTCCGGGTGTGAATCACTGCATCTCCACACCGTCTGTCCCATTTAATGGTGGACGCTGTCGTAAGGGAGGCTGACAGGCTCACGGCCCCATTCCACAGACATCTGAGCCACAGCTGGTCTGGGCAGAGTAGGGCCAGACCCAGGAAGAAGGGCAGGAATAGCTCCGGCCTAACAATCTGTCTCACCTCCCCACAGTGGTCAGTTTCTTCCAGTGTCAGTGACTGCAAGCATTATTTTGATATTTAGATATGCAAGGACATAGTAGGGAACAGGAAGTAAATGCCTGGGAGGTTTTTAGGGTAGGAAACAAATTCTCAAAAAGATCTCCTCCACTCAGGTGCTGTCCATCAGCTCCGAGGAATAAAATCCTCCTCCCAGCATGGCCTGGAACGGAGGTGAGATGTGATCATATGTGACCCTAGGCTGCCACTGAAGGTGCCAGTGGCAGGTGGTAGGCAGTCTTGGCCACCCTGGGATGCAAAGTTCCTCTCTCACAACAAGGCCCAGCGCTGGAGCTCTGACGGTTCTCTGTATCACCTGGGCAGGTAAACTTCCACAGAGCAGGCAGCACCTCCCTAACCAACCCCGACCAAGGCTTCCTGCTGTCTTCCCAGCCCCGGAACCTGCCTTGCCCACTGTGTCTCTGAGGTCCAGCCGGTCTTGCCCCACCCACCCCTCTCGTGGATGAACGTCCCATCAGTAATGCAAAGCTGCAAAACAAGAGGCCGTATCATGCAGGCCTGCAACCTCTCTGCCTAGGCCTCTTTGTAGCTCTCAGTGGCCTCTGTTCTAGTGGAAGAGGTGGTGGAACTTATGGAAACGGAAGAGGCACAAGTCACAGGACGTGGTGACAGACTGGCAAGGGCATGAGGGCCAGAGGCCCCTGGAGGCTGCCTCCCAGGGTCTGGTTTGAATATCTGGCCCAGTAGCATACTGGGCACCTGCAGGGCATCCACCTGGAGATGCCCATAAGGTGAGTAGCTACGAGCAGGCGCCCTGGACAGTGTGCAAAGAGGAGATGGGCCCAGATCCAGCAAAGGAGTTCAAGAAGGAAACAGCCAGAGCCACCAAGTCGCCCAAGAAGAGAGGAGGCAGGGCCAGCATGTCAAAGACCAGAGATGATGCAGACTAGGGCCTGAGGAAAGGCATGTGGTCTAGTGACCAAGAGCCCTTTGCCTGCTCTGTCCCAACCCTTCCCCACCTCGCCCCTCAGTGTCCCCTCCCTCTTTCTCAGCCTTCTCTCACACTGCCCTTTCTCTCTACCTAGAAGACTCAGCATCTTTCCAAGGGACACTTCATGCCACCCCACCCCACTGGGCTCCTGGTTTCACTCGGTGGCTCCTGGTTGCAACAACCATCTGGGGAAGAAGTCTGCATTGAGTGCAACACTGATGATACCATCTGATTGCCGCCCAAACTGGCACCCGTTGAAACAAGATTGTTCTTAAGAAGCGGTACACAATTTTAAGGACCACATGTCTCTGGGGAACTATGAAATCCACAAATAGAGAATTCTGTCCCCTGGCCCTACCTTCTTCCCCCACCCTCACCTCCTCCACTGGTAGGGAGACTTGTTTTTAAACAGTAACATTAATAAACTCTTTGATGTTGGGGAAAAAAAGGCTCCGGAAATCATCCTCTTCTCTGCCCCATCAATAACAACCACATGCCCTTCAAGTCACAGGCTCACCCAGAGCCCCCAAGGCTAGAGCAGAGAAGAGCGATGCCACTATCAAGGCCCCAAGTGCCTCACCCTTCCTCCAACTGAGTCCCACAAGGTGCTAGGCTTGGGGCAGCTTTAAGCCAAGGAGACTTATCACTAAAGGAAAGAGAAACAAGGAGCCCACAAGCCCACACAGAACGAGGCAGAGGTTCCAAGAAAGAGGGTGATCACTGAGTCCCACTGAGGGAGCTGGGGGTGTTCATGGACAAGATGACTGTGGGAAACTGGAGGAACTAGCCAGCTAGTGTTTGATGATGTGGTGATTGCAGATGGTTCAGGGCATCAGCTAAGGCCACAACACAAGAGGCTACATCATACAGGCCTGGAAGCCTCTCACCTGGGCCTTTCTGAGCTGGTATTGTCTCTTTTTGTTCATTAATTCACGAAAGATTCAGCACAGAGTCCCTAATCTGTGCTAGGCAAGTGCTGAAGACCCTGTGAGAGACAGAATAGAATTCCTGTCATTAGGGCTTAAGTTCCAGGCGATGTCACCAGCTATAAATGAAAATGAAAATCATGCAAGAAGTTGCCCCAAGGCCTGGCTGTCACTGAAGGTGGGGCCGTGTCCTGTCTCCCCTCTGACCGAGGCTTCCTAAAGACAGCCCGCACCTTCCCCATCACTCGGCAGAGCCTGCCTCTCCTTCCTCGGGCTGGCAGCACCTGCAGCTTGGGGAAGGACAAGAGGGACATCTGGACACGAGCTGTGGCATCTCTGGACTTCCCAGAACACTGGCTCTCCTGGCCTGCGTGCCCAGCAGAGCCCCACATAGCCCTCACTGCTGCCCTCTGTGCCTGCTGCTCTTGGGCCTGGGGAGATGAACTGGGTTGGGGCCACAACCGTGCCTCCCAAGCCATGAGGAGAACAGCACACTGCTGTCCCTGCCACAGGTAGAGAGGTCCAGGTGGGCCCAGGAGGTTCGTTAGAGGCTAGCAGACATCTCGGGAAGGGGGCCCCTTTCCAGCCAGGCCAAAGGAGGAGGGCCTCTCTGCTCTCATCCAACCTCCCACCCCATTAAACCCTTAAATTAACCTTAGTCCTGCCCAGAGCCGGAGAGAGTGCCCCAAAATAAATCCCAAATTACACACTTCTCTGGGGGCAACCACAGTTCTCCTTCCTCCTTCTCCAGCAAGCAGACCCACCCTGCCAAATGCCGGTGGGGGGGTTCCCCAAGAAGGGCTATTTATATTCCTCCAGCTCCCCTCTTTGCTGTCTGGCCTATGGTCCTTGGGTGAGGCCCAAGCAGGCTCGGCAGCCCTCCTGGGAGGCCACAAGAAGTGGGGGAGGCTGTGACAAGCTCCAGTCAACTTTACTGGGGGCATAATTTACGACTCAAACCAGGATACTGTGGGACACAGCTGACAGTTACACCCAGGCCATGGCACAGATTTGGAGGGTCATGGACACAGCAGACATCTGGCCATCCAGAGATGGGGCCCAGACTCCAGGCTCTGCCTGCTCCAGGAAGGGAGGAAGTGAGGGAAAGAGAGGGGGAGAGTGTCTCTCTTACCCCCCCGACCCCTCAGTCACTGAGGCAAGCAGATCCGACTGTGCCACTCCCAGGTTCTAGCTCCAGTGCCCCAGGCCTTAGGGCGCCCAGGCAGAGAAAGTGGGGAACTGATACAGACCTGGGCCGAGACCTGCCTGGATGAAGCCACCTTCCTTTCTGGGAGCCAAGGCCCTACTGTCCCAAGGAGTAGAGAGAGGGTCAGGTACAGGAAGGGCAATGGGAGGTGAAGAGAGAGAGAGAGAGAGAGAGAGAGAGAGAGAGAGAGAGAGAGAGAGAGAGACTGAGTGTGTGTGTGTGTGTGTGTGTGTGTGTGTGTGTGTGTGTGTGTGGTAGAAGGACAAAGGTGTGTTGGCACAGCCTGTGAGGACGGAGGTCCTCTGCAGCAAGGTGAACACTTACTGTATTTCTCTCCTGCTCAGAGGAGGTGACATATTTCTTCCTAGTTAAACTTGATTTTCCAGAGCTCCTGCCCAGCAGCAGCCCCTCTCCACCCCATGACCCCTGCACATACATCCGTGGGCTGCCCATTAGCTCCATGGCCACTCCCTGCTCTCCGTGTGAGGGGTGAAGGTCCTCTGCCTGTGGGCAGTCCCTGGAAGACATCTCTCCTCCTGGTCCTTATTGACCCTCCTGCCCAAGACAGGTGGGTGACCCGGCCCAAGTGACGATTCCCATCTTCCCAGGCTGAGGAATGGCGGGACTCCCTCCTGTTCTTTGCCATCCTAGATCTACCTTCCATTCCAACCTCCTTCTCAGGCACTGGGGTCCCGTTTGGAGCGCCTTCTTGCTGCCCCTCTGCTTCTATTCCCACCTGCACCCGTGTCCCTGAGAGTTGTTCTGTGGAATGGGAGCTTAGCAGCCAGTCCAGAGGGCAGGCAGGTAGTGGCTCCAGGGGAAGGGAGATGGTGGGAGCATCCAAGGAGCCTGCATCCCTCTTAGGAGGATCAGAGAAGGTAGGGCGTAATTTAGGGGATGGGACTCCCCTAAGCTTCATCCCCAGACCATGAAACGAGGGAGCGTGACAGCACAAGGCAAGGTGATGTAGGTATGTGTGAACTTACAGGGCAAGTGAGCTAAGAGCTGTGCCAGAGATGGCTGGCAGAGACGGCTGTGTGTGATTATGTGCACACACAATTGTGTGTGTGTGTGTGTGTGTGTGTGTGTGTGTTTGTTAAACTGTGAGCATGTTCACCCTTGCTGTCTTTGAGGTTCAAGGACTTCTGTAGCAAGGGGGGAGAAAATCACCTTAGCCCTTCCTCCCTTGGAGAAGGTGACATGTTGTCTCCCAATTAAAATTAAATATCTATCTGATTAACAGACTGTGCCTCTCCAACCTGTCCCAAAACACTGTTTATGGGCCTGAGGCATGAAACCTGTCATTTAGCCGGATGAGGCAAGCCAGCCTGGCCAGGAGCTGAGCTCTGTGTAAAGGAGCAGTGCCCAGCCCAAGCAGGCACCCGCCCAGACACTTAGTACCTTGTTTACCCTGGCTGGGGAGGCTGGCATAGGTAGGCCTCTCCAGGGAGTGCCCAGTGGCCCTGCCAGCGGATCCACCTGGGGCCCAATCGGAGGCCAGGATAGCAGCCCCGCAGGGCAGGAGGACAGGATGCAGAGGCTCCTGGCCAGAGGCAACACACCTAGCATAGCAACCCACCACACCAGCCCGAGCTCAGAACCTCTCAGCTGCCCCTTTGGAGAGATCACCTGCATGAGGTTTGCAGCTCCGGGAGGCACCTTGGCCCTGTGGTGGCAGGGCCCTGCAGGAAGCTCAGGTCTTTGGGTCCCTGGTCAGGCGTGTCATGGGCTCTCTAGCTCCTCAAGGAAGGGACCCGCCCTCTGCCCCCAAAGGCTAGCATGACTTAGCTTAAGCACACCTTGTCAGTCCTCTACACCTCGAGCCAATGACGGCACAGGTGCCATCTCAATGTTCCCTTTCTATTATATGAAGCGTACACCCCAGGCTTAGCCCTTCATCCCAATGCCAGCGCACACACATCTGTCCAGCCACCTAACATGGCGCTCATTCAACACTGCTGCCTCCTCACATGTGACCTACACTCCAGCAAGGAGGCCACACACACACACACACACACACACACACACACACACATGCCCACAGTCCTCTGTACCCCTACACCGTCCTCCCAGTGCCACACTCCACCAGGGCCGGACAGCTCCATCCTAGGCCTCTCCCTGCCCCTCCCCCTCGTTGCCCCCTCCCCGCTGCCACCCCTCTGGCTCCCTGACCCTCCACCTTCTCCCTTTCTCCTTTAGCTGGTCCTTTGCCCAGAAGTCTCCTTCTTCTTCGCCTTCCTTTCTGCAAAGACAGTGGGAAATGAGGGCTACCCATCTGAGCCACACACACCCCCCCCCCCCCGGTCTGAGGGACAGGGAGCTCTAGAGGACAGGGAATAGCAGCTGATAGCCTGGTCCTCACGTCCGTCCCCTTGTTCCACATCCCCTCACGGACCGCCCACCCCTTCTAATTCTAGGCTGAGTCATCCCCACATCTGGAGGAGCTGCAGCCTGCGCAGGCAGCTCCACGTGGACACCCCTTCCCCCACCCTCCATCTCAGTCCCACCCGTACCAGCAGTCAAGGTCCGGCCCCACTAGAGCCGAGACCCCCCCCCACCCGACGACCCAGCAGGCAGGTACCCACGGCCAGCTCAGGGCCAGGGCATCTATCGCCCACGGGGCCTGTGCCCCCTGGTAGCAGTAACACCAGCGGTGGCGCCCACTGCAGTGAGGAGGCTGTGAAATGCCAGCCTGAGGGAGGCTGGGCCCAGGCCCGGGGAGGCAGGCGAGCCAGGCATGGGGAGGCAGTGGTTTGGCTCAGCAGGCAGAGGGAGTTTACCCTGGCGTGAGGCCCCGAAACCAAACATCCTCCACTAACCTCGCAGACACATCAAAGCCCACAGGGAAGGGGCCCTTCGGTAGAGGAAGCATGCCGTCCTGGAGGGCCGACTGCCTGGCCCTGGGCAGAGGACCACCCGGTTCCCCTGGGCAGCTGGGCTCAGGCCGGGCGCGCTGGTTGGGGGGCTGAGGGGGGGCGGGCAGGAGAGGGCGCTTCTATCTGGGGCCCTCACGGTTCGCCCCACCCTTCAGTACTTGGGGAGGGGGAAATCTTCCAGACCTGCCGTCTCCCCCAGACTCCTTCCCGCTGACATCCCCGCGTCTCCGTGGCTCCTCGAAGGACCTTTCCACCGGGACTCGGAGCGGGCCAGAGGGTGGGGAGGAGAAGGAAGGCGAGAACTGGGCTGCCAGCCCCAGGGCCTCTCTGGAGAACGCGGGGGCAGGAGGAGGGAGCAGACCGTGAGGCGCTAACAACTGAGGGAGGAGCGCGAACAGGGCCACTGCGGTGAGGGGATCCCGCCGGCACCCTGGCCTGGCGAGACTGGAAGCTGGGGCGCACCTGCACGCATGTGTGTACACCTACGTGGGCCTGCACAACCACGCCCACATATGTGTGTGCACACAGCTGGAGCCAGGTCTGTCCTCAGCTGGGAGCCAGATGATGTGGCTGCAAGGAAGAACGGGGTCACTGCTGCCCCCCTTCCTATCCCTTCACCCCACCCCCGTGAGCTGAGGCCTTCGAGGCCCTGCCTTCTCTGAGCCCCCAGACCATCTAGTGGCCTTTATTTCAACACACCCAGCCCACAGAGGGGCTGTGCTGATTCCCAGCCTCCTTGGCTTCTGAGACTAACCACAAACCCCTGTGCCCTGGGTTCCGAAGCCGAGGGGCCCGCACGGGGCACGGCTGAGTTCCTTCAAGAGGCCAATGTATGAGGCACGGTGGGCATAGCTCAGTGGTTAGAGTGCTTGTCTTACATGTGCGTTGGATTCCCAGGCAGCATATAAAACTTAGTCAGTGGTGGTGGCACAGGCTTATAATCCCAGCACTTGGAAGGAGGAGGCAGGAGGATTGCTATGAGTTCATATTCGGCCAGGGCTACATAACAAGTTCAAGACGAGCCTAGACTACAAAGTGAGACCTTGCCCGTCCCCTCCCCCCAAAAAAGCCAATGAGAGCAAAGATGAAAGGTGAGAATCCTGGTGCAGGGATCCCAAATTCTTTTCTCTGTATAGACTGGGAACTAGGGGGGAAGCAGGAGTGGGGCAGCAGAAGCCCGGGCACAGCAGGGACAGGTGTGTGAGGTGGCCTGGAAGCCTGGGGAGGAAAGGAGCCCTGAGGAAGGAGACTTGGGGTCTCGGGATCCCAACTCAGTCTCAGCCCCGCTTGCCTGTCTGGGGCTCTGCTCCGTCAGTGACTCCCAGACAGCTGACGCTTATTAGCTCCACTGTCCCCACCCCTACAGTCCCTACTCCACTCCTACAGACCCCCTCCCCATCTCCCCGAGGTGTGTCCCTCTCCAGCCCCGGCCTGGGCCGGGAAACCTGCACTTTGGAAGGATAATGGTTCCCAAATGCCGTTTTTGTCTCAGCTAAGCCTAGAGGAAGGTGAGCATTAGTTGGGCTGCTCCAACCCACTCATTAGGGTAATGAGCTCCCTGCACCGTTTTCTGTCTCCCAGCCCACAGGTTGGAGTCTCAGATCAAGGTCAACTCCAAAGTCATCTCCCCCACCCCCGCCCCATCCCCCAGAGGAGGAGGGCTCAGGGGCTTCCATTTCCAAAGAAACTCAGGAAAGGAGTCCGCTGGCCTTCCCTTGGAAGGTGGGTGGTAAGTTGACATTCCTTACAATGCCCCCCGGGGGTGAGGCAATCCCCAGCGAACCATCTTCCTGGAGGCTCTGGAGGGCAAGCATACCTTTGGAGGACAGGCAGCAGGAGTGATGAATTCACCAAACACACAGCCAGTAGAGGTGAGGAACTAGTCAATCTGGATGTCACCAACCAAGGGTCCCTCGCAAGAACTTCAGAAGTTCATTTCCTGTTTCCTGGGAGAAATCTTCCCCCAACCTCGGGAGGCACCTAACTAGCTGGACTCAGTGACAACATGACTGGACTTTCTTTGAAAACAAAGAACCTTAGTGATGGAAGCTGAATCCAGCCAGCCCTGATGATAGGGGCCTGTAATTGCAGCACTCTGGAAGGATGAGGCAGGAGGATCACAAGTCCACCCTGAGCCAATAAGTAACGTAATAAGTCTCTGTCTTAAAACAAACAAACAAAAAAATGGATGTAGCTCAGTGCAAAGGCCCTGGGTTCAGCCCCCAGTACCACAAGAAATTAATTAGAAGTTGAATCCAAGCTGGCCTGCCCTGTAGCCTGGTGGGGCCAAGAAAACATGTCCCCATGTCTCAGGAGAGACCTGGGTAGGCGCCATCAGTGTGGGCTCATTCACTCTCGCAGGAGGATCCAAGCCCAGAAGGCTTTCTGGAGGGTGGCAGTACTTAGTCTGGGCCGTGAAGGATGGATCCGAACTTGTTAGGTTTCTGGATGGGTGTGGGGCAAGGTGTTCTAGGTGGAGGAAACTACCTTCACCGATGCCAGGGGGAAAAGGGGGGAGGGGCTGGAGAGAGAGCTCAGGGGAAAGCGTTGGCCTAGCAAGCTCAAGGCCTTGAGTTCTGATTCCCCAGCACCACATAAACTGGGCGTGGTGGCACACACACCTGCATCTCTGCACTCGGAGGCTGAGGCAGGAGACTGCCACGAGGTCGAAGCCAGCCTGAGCTCTACAGTGAGTTCAGGATCAGCCTGGGCTACAGAGTAAGACCCTGTCTCAAAATAAAAGGGGAAGGGGGGCTGGTGGGAGGGCAGGGAGAACACAGTGGAAGGGCAGGCAGGACCCCTAGGTGGCAGCCAGGAGCCACCAAAGATCAGGGAACAAAAGAATGTACATGCTCCGAGTCCAGGCTAGGGGCTTCGTTGGAGACAGCCTCAGTGGCCCTGTGAGCCAGGCCACTCAGCAACTGAGGCAGTGGGGCTGAGGGGGGGCACCTGTGACAGACATCACAAGACAGGCACCGTCCTCCAGAATTCTCAGCCCGGAGAGATGGGAGTCATCCTCTGTGGGAGGTGACGGAGGAAAAGGGGAGCAGTAAGCCAGAAACAGGGAATCACTAAATCCAAGGCGCTTCCAGGAGTGGTCAGCACCAGGCTATCCTCCGAGCCCCCCGCCCTCTGACCTGACCTTAAATGGAGCTCAGGCAGCAGGCGGCAAGTGAGCCAGGCAGCATGGATCAGCTGCGGCTGGCTCCTGCAGCCTGTCCCAGCTCTGTGGGGAAGAGAGACGCTGACTCCTGGGCCCCTCACCTTGCCCGAGGGCGCGGCTGACCCCTCTCTCTGCCAGGAACCAAGGTATTAGCTAACCACTGCTATCTGTCAGACACCGGGCAACTTATTTCATCCTGACAATGGCTTATGTGACAAGGGAGACATCGTCCAACGCCTCCCCCATCCTGTCCCAGATGAGTTTAGAGAGGCGCAGAGAAGTTGAGTTTCTTGTCTTCTAAGGTCACACAGTATACTGCAGTAAGTGGCTTTTTTTTTTTTTTTTAGAGGCAAGGTCTCACTCTGTAGTCCAGACTGGTCTTGAACTCACTATGTAGCCCAGTTTGGCTTTGAACTCACAGCAGTCCTCCTGCCTCTTGGCATTCTTAGTAACATGACACAATAGTGCCCCTGCAGGCAGAGCCCAGCTAGAGCTGAACGATCTGTCAGCTAGGAAGCGATCCCAGCCTGGGGCCACTTGCTGTTACAGGTATTAGCCTTGACCACAGGTTGGGGAGTGGACGCAGGGGCATGCCAAGAGGAACAGAACTCAGCCTGGCCCTGCCCCCTGGGCAAGGCGGGGCCAGCTGGGAAGATCTGCCACCCCAACCCCAATGAGGAGTCTTCCATCAGAGAAGCGGCTCCCCAGGCAGAGGTGTGGCTGCCTGAGCTGGGTGTGAGGTTTCAGGACCTACATGGTTTGAGTCCCGGCTCAGCCTTTTCTACCCTGTGAGACTTGATTTCCCCGCCTCTCTGGGCTTCAGTGGCCTTCTCAAGAGAAGTGGGCGGACCAGCTGACCTTGAGGCCCTCTTAGCTGGGCCCAAGGAGGACACAGACAATCAGCCCGTTCTTCAGCAAATGGGCCAAGAAGGCAAGTGCACGGGATGACATTTGAGTTTGCAGCTCTTGGGAAACCCCTGGTGGAATCCAGCACGGAATCCAGAGGGACCCACGGACTGCCTGAGGTCTCTGGGTCTCCCTGCCCCCGTGGCCCCGCGTGCCCAAGCACGCATGCACACGCCTCCCTGCCTCTGCCAGAGCAAGTGTTGAACAGATGGTGCTGCCCCCATACAGAACCCTCCTCCCCAAGAATAGCACCCTCTCTGCTCAGCTGTGGGCCCTACGGGCACCCCCACCACCAGACCTCACCCGCCAAGAATGCTGGGCCTCGGGGCCGCAGTGGAAACGGACAAAGACCGGGTGCTCTTCGCCTGTGCTAGGGCCACCCACCTTCAGGCTCCTTGCCTTTTCCCCATCTAGGAGAAAAGATAGAGGCAGTTTGGTACCACAGAAAATAACCTGGAGCTCAGAGGCAGATTCTAGGGACCTCTTGAACTCTGCCCCAGGAGTCAAGTACTACAGTCCTCACTTTCTCCGTTGGGGAAGAGCGTGGGGTAGAGCGTGGACTAGCTGTTCTCCAATGTCTGTTCCTGCAACATTTTAGGGTTGTGGGTAGAGCTGCCAGACTTCACAAATGAAAACACAGGACATCCAGGCAACTTTGAATTTCAGATGAACAGTAAGTAACTTTCAGTTCAAGTTATTACAGGAGATATAAATTCAAATTTACGGGCTAGAGGAATGGCACAGCAGTTAAAGTGCTTGCACGGCCCTGAGTTCAATTCCCCAGCACCACATAAAGCTGGGCGTGGTGGCACACAACTGTAATCCTAGTACTTGGGAAGCTGAGTGAGGCAGGCGATTGTCCAGAGTCCAAGACCAGCCTGGGCTATACCAGTGAGTTCAGGACCAGCCTGGGCTACAGAGCAAGACCCTGTCTCAAAAAAGTAAAAAACCAAATAAATAAATTCAAGCTTAATTAGGCGTCGTGTGTGTGTGTGTGTGTGTGTGTGTGTGTGTGTGTGTGTGTGTGTGTGCGTGCGTGTGTGTGCATACACACACATGTGCAATACTGGGAACTGAACTCTAAGCCTTGACCGGTCCTTTTGAGTCAAGACGTCCTAAGTTGCTAAATTGCCCAGAGTGGGCTTTACCTTGAGATCCTGCTGCCTCAGCCTCTCCAGATGTGGGTCTGGAGGAAGTCAGGGACCTAGAGGAAGAAGCAAGACCAGTGTCTTCCTCCTCCCCTCCTAGGGCACTGGTACCTGCCTGGTGCCCTCACCAGCTCTAGCCCTCCCAGCCTTCCAGCTTGACCTTCTCAGAGCCCTCCCCCACCTCATCCCCTGGCAGAACCTCTTCTTTCCTGGGGGCCTCACCCCAGCCTGGGCAGGGTGGTGAGGTGGCTAGATGTGTCACGGGACGTAAGTGTATCCCAGGCAGTGAGTGCGGGTGCAGTGGGACCTGGGCAGGGGCAGGAGGGCTCTCAAAGCCCAAGTTAGCATGAGTGGTGTTGGGAGAAGGTGCCAGCAGTCTCTGAACTAGGTCCCCCTAGGCCCTAGGCAGAAGGACAATCTAGGTCTGCTCCAGCTGCAGGGTAAAAAAGGCTGTACCCCCTCCCCATTCCCTTCGCCAGACCTAGTCACAGGGGGCTGCCAACAGAGACGGTGATCTTTGGGGCCAGATCCCCAATGCACTTGGCTCAGAAGACTGGAAGATTCTGGTTCTAAGGGCCAAGCGATAATGAGAAACAGAGTCGGTAAGAAAGGAAGAAATGGGGGGCAGGGGGGCGGGAGGTCCCTGAGAAACAGACCCGCAGAAGGGGTTGCAGGCCCTACCCAGCGCAGAGAAGTGAAAGCCGAGAGACGGAAACACAGACTCTTCCACGGAGATCGGAGAGGAGAAACAGACGGGAAACAGAGACATCCACAAGTCGTGCGCGCGGGGGTGGGGGAACGCGGAGACCGGAGAAAAAGAGGCGGGAGAGGCTCAGTATCACAGGAAACGCGACCAGAACACAGGAGAAGCAGGGAGGAAGAGGTGAGAGACCGAGAAACGGGGGGAAAAGCAAAATCGGAGAACGGCTGTCCTCTTTCAGAAGCCGGGAATACTTTTCAGAGGAACAAAACCTCGCCGGAGACGCGTGACGCCCAAGAGCTGGCCTCCAGGCGACAGCGGACCGTCCCGTGCCCGGGCGCAGCGCCCCACCCAGCGCTCGGGGTCGCCTCTCTCCGGGCTCCGGCTCAGGTCTCCGCGGCCCGCCGGCCAGCTCCGGGGGAGGTCCGGGGGCTCCGAGCCGGTGCCCGCAGCGCGCCCAGGACGCCGGGACCTCCGCGCTGGGCGATGCTGCCACCTGGCGGCCGAGCTCCGCCAGCACCGCCTGCCTCGCGGGTCCTGCACTCCGGCGGCGCAGGACCCGTGTCGGCGCCCGCGGGGTCGGCCAGGAATCCCGGCCGCACCTGTCCGCCGAGACCCGCGCGCCTGGCTGTAGCCCGTCCCAGCGGCGGGCAGAAGGACAGGCCCGTCACGCCGTGGCGTTAATGTCGCTTCTTCATCTGAGAGCGAGTGTACCAACACTGGGTTTCAAGAAGGAGTTGTGGGCGCCGCGAACGTGCCAACACCGCATTCCGGGTCTTCCTTCCCCGGCCCGAACTTTCAAGTCACTCTGAAATGCGCTGGGCCGGGCGGAAGGAACAGCTTCAAAGTTCAGCGGTTCGAGTCCTCGCCTAGGAAGCGCCAAGTTCGTGAGTTCGAATCCTCACTTCTGCCGGGCGTGGTGACGCGCGACTGTAATCCCAGCACCCCCATGGGAGGCTGAGGCAGGATTGCTGTGTGCTCCAGACCAGACTGGTCTGCAAGAGACCCTGTCTCAAAAGAAAAAACAAAAATCCCTCAGGCCGTCTCTCCCTCCCTAAACACAACGGGGTGCCCGCAACCTCCCGGGACTTACCCCGTGGCCCCACCTCCCAGACCCTCAGCCCCCGCCTCCCCTAGGATCTCGACGACGGACTCCAGCCGCCCGCTTCCTCCGTGGGCACCGCTGTCCCGCTCGCTGCCCGGCACAGCACCCTTCCTAGAGTCTGGGTCGCCAGGGCGAAGGATCGGGGCGGGAGCACGGCATAACTCAACAGCCCCGCTCCGATCCCAGAATGAAAAAAAATAAATAAATCCACCCCTCCTTCCGCCCCGCACTCCTCCCTCCCCTCCCCCTCCCCGCCCGAGCCCGGCCCAGCCCAGGTGCGCGGTCCCGCCCCGCCCCGCCCGAGGCGGCGCCCGTAGGTGGAGCGCGGGGGATAGAGGTCGCGCCCCGCCTCCCCGCCTCCAGCGCGCGCTCGCCCTGCGGCCCCCAGGCCGGAATGTCGGACGCCTGGGTCTCCGGCCTCGCCCCCGCCCTGCTGCTGGGCCTGCTGGCCGGCCTCCAGCGCATGAGCTCCGGCGAGGTAAGGCCGGGGGTCCTCCTACCCCTGGAGCCCGGTCACCCCCTTTCACTGTCATGATTTCCTCGGAAGCACCGGCAATTAGCAACTTCCTTTCTCTTTTTTGTCCGCCGCGGTAGGGGAACGAGGGGAGGCCCTGGGGAAAACCGGGCGTCCTCGCCTCGGAGGGTCGTGGCAGTGGGATCTGGAGGCTCCGACAGCCCATCCGATACCGAGGCCTGTCTCCGAATGGGGACTTTGCCCCTGATATTAGTCTGGGCCTGTTCTTCCAGCTCCCCTTCCGGTGGCGTCAGAAAGCAGGGCCTGATTTCCAGATATCTGGGCCTCGTGTCTCCTCAGCCCGGGTCCTCCAGTGCTGTCTTGATGTCCCGGTCCTCTCTGCTTGCGCCCTAGGGCACAGGAGCAGGGTAGCACTGCAGCTGGTGACGGCAGTTGTCCTGCTGTCTGCCCCCAGGCTGGGACCCGGGAAGTGGATGCTTCTGGGGGGAGGTGAGGGTCTGAGCGCTGCCTCTGCTGCTGTACTTCCTGTGTATGAACCTCAGGGGACGGGGACGGGTGGCCAGCCCTAGGTGGCAGATCCTCCCGTATGCCGCCGGCTGGGCCCAGAACTTTGGAGAATCTCCCCTGGATGGTTCCCAACGAGGGGAGGAGCTTGCGGAGCCCCGCTGCAGCCCAGCAGGTTCCCACCAGGGGGCGGTGGGCTGGTGCTCCCTGCCCTGGGCTGAACCCCTCTAGATCCTGCCCAACTTAGGGGAGCGGGGAAGCGCTCTTTCTTTCAGAGTGCGTGAGATTGCCTATCACCACCCCCCCCCCCCCATGCTTTAGAAAACCCAGGCTCCAAGCCCCCTGGACCACCCCTTGTTAAAAATGGAAGAGGGATGGGAAGGATTCTTCACCCTCTCAAGCAAGAGCTGGAACTAGTTGATTAAACCTGTTAATTTTTCCTAATTAGTTGAGCTCTAGAAGAGAGGGAGGGACAGATTGCAGGATCTGAGGGAGAAGGGGTCTACTGAGTTCCTGGACTCCTTGTTTTGTCTGGTCATCTGGTCACCCCTGTGTGCTGTGTGATTTGGGAGGCTCACACCCTCTCTGGGCCTGTCCCCACTAAAGGACAGAGCTTGTGAAAAGGTACTCAGCCTGGAGTTCAGCCTGGAAGGGGCGTCATCCTTGTATTACTATCATTGACACTGTTTACTGTTTCTTTCTATAACTTTTGTTTTTCAGCGCTGGAGATTGAACCCAGGTTCCCTGCACTGAAATAGATCTCCAGCCTTTTTTATTTTTGAGATAGGGTCTCATATGGTGCTAATTTGCCCAGGCTGGGCTCAGACTTGTGATCCTCCTGACTCAGCCTCCCAGACTGTTGGGATTATAGGCATGTTCCACTGCTCCAACATGGCTTCCTCTTAATCTTGAGCTCTAGTTGTTTGTCCCGGGTGGCTAAGATGGGGTAACCAATAACCCCGTCATTTCCGGTGCACCTGCTAACTCTCCCGTGTGGTCTGATAGCAGCCAGATAAAATGAAATCAGGTAATTACTGAATCCTCATTCATTCATTCTGCCAATATTTTTGCCTGTTAGGATTTCAGCGGTGATAAAAACAGAAAAATCCCTATCTGCAAGGAGTTTACATTCTACAAGGCAGAAAATTATCAAGATAAAGTCAACTACATAGAATGCTTATAAGACCTGTGGGGAGGGGACTGGAGGAATATATTGTACAGTAGTTAGAGTGCTTGCCTAACAAGCCCAAGGCCCTGAGTTCAGTTCCCTCGTACCACATAAACTGGACATGGCAGTACACGCTTATAATCCCAGCACTGTGGACTCTGAGGCAGGATTGCTGTGAGTTCTAGGACAGCCTGGCGTACATAGGGGGGAAATAAGAGCTGTGGAGAAAAGCTAAGCTCAGAGGAAGGGGAGTGCTTTGGGGGAGCAATGTAATTTTAAAAAGAAAAGGTGGTGGGAGAGAGAGAGATGCCAGAGCCAGCTGTGCAGACACCTCAGAGGAAGGCTTGGACACATAATTGCTATTAACAGAGTGCAATTCTGTGTGGTTGTCCCCACAGCATGATTCTGCAGGGCTACCTAATAGTGCAGAAGAGGAAGCCAGGCAGGCAGGAGTTGGTTGGGAGAGGGAAGAGGGGCCTCATGGCCTCTTTGCAGAGCAGGGACACCCCCCTCCCCATAGGGCTTTACAAGATGAATGGAGGCTCAGGCAGGAGTGAAAGGACAGGTGCTTTTGCGAGGGGAGCAGAGGGACCAGGGGAAGCAGAGTGGGAGAGGCTAATGCTGTCCAGGAAGTCACTGGAGGGAGCTTCCAGCAAGGTT
This sequence comes from Ctenodactylus gundi, assembly GCA_004027205.1. NCBI lineage: Eukaryota > Metazoa > Chordata > Mammalia > Rodentia > Ctenodactylidae > Ctenodactylus > Ctenodactylus gundi. The sequence goes on along the minus strand of PVKB01000484.1, from coordinate 386,722 downwards.
ACCTGATAGCCAGAGTCCTCCTAGGTGATCCCAGCTTGTAGGGAAGTTGAGGCAGGAGGATCAAAAGTTCAAGGCCAGCCTGGGCGACTCAGTGAGATGCTGGCTCTAAATGAAAATGACTGTAGGTGCAGGTCAGGGGCGGAGCACTTGACTGGAATGTGTAAAGCCCCACGCTCAATCCCCAGTACTGAAAACAATAAACCCCTACTACGATGTCCAGAGTGACTTGGGAGGGGACCACCGCTATCCTGGGCATGGAATTGGGTGGGTGGTCAGGAGGGGTGAGCTTCCAGACTTGGATTAAGTGGGTCTCTGGGGTAGGTGGGAAGAGCCGGCCAGTCAGGGGTCACCTGACCTGGGGCCATGGTAGAGGAGGCAAGGAAGCAGTTGAATCCACTGGGGGCCTGCTGGCGGGACGCCTGGGCAACTGTGAGTGGAGACGCCACCCTCAGTTTATGAGCCGTGACCTGTGCCTCTCTTCTTCCGTAGGCTACCCCCGAATATGACGTCCTCTTGTAAGTCTGGGACTTTGGCGTGACCTCCAGTCTGAGGGGCAGAGGGAGGGACAATCTAAGTCACACCTTGCCTGCCTCCCTGGGTGGGGGAACAGATGCCTCGTTCATCATCCTCATCCACTCCCACTCCCCGCTCCAGAGAGACCACCCCTCCCTTCCTCCACCCACCAGCCCTGAGGAGCTTCACGCATGGGGGCAGGTCAGTAGCTTAATCCTGAACCTTCTCTTAGGGCAGCCTCAGGCTGCCTCCCCTTGGTACTCCCAGAAGGGAACTGGGCAAACAGTTTGTGCTGATGCTAGTATAGAAATCCTAAGAAGCCTAGGCCCATGGATGAGGGACTGGGGTGAGAGCTGTGGCCTGAAGTGTTCATATCATGTCAGCAGTGAAGGTTCCAGAAGCCCCTTTCCTGGCATGCCTGTGCCCTGTGGGTGCCGTCGAGGGCCTACTCTTCCAGTTTGGACTGGGTAGTGGCGTCGGCTCTCTTCTTTGACTCGAATGAGTGACGCCACAGCCACTGCACTGTTCCAGCCCCCCATCACCCAGCAAGTCTCGCAGGATGTTTGTCCCACCCATTTCATTTCAGACGAGGAAAGGGAGACCCATAGGAAGCACTGACTGGGCACGAGTGCACAAGGCCATTCCTGGAATCCAGGTCCTGAGGGGCCCCAGATCCTCCCACTGTACACTCAATCCCACCTAAGGAGTTTGGAAAGTTAGGGTCTCCTGCCTCTCCACTCTGGTGTCAAAGCCTCTCTCTGCCCCTTTCCAGCACTTGCCCCAAAGGATTTAAAAGCTGTGGTGACAGATGCTGCCAAGAGGAAGATCTCTTCTCCGGCCCATTGAGGTGACCTTAGGGCCACCACCTCTGAGCACAGTCTCCGTTGGGGGCTGGGTGGAGGGGGGATTCCCATACAGGGCAGGGCTGGACGTCCTGCTGAGGGGTTGGGTAAAGGAGAGCGGCAGTTACAGTGGGTGGCCTGGGCACTTAGGATGATACTGATGGTCCCCACCACAGGACCTTTGTCATCGTCTTCCTCTCCATCCTGCCTCTCCTGTGCATCTGTGGCCTGGCTAGGCGCTTCTGTCACAACTGCCGAGGGCTGGAGCAGAGCCCTGCAGCAGGCAGCCAGGGGCCCCAGGATCCACCCTCCACTGTCCCCGCAGAGAGGCTCGGGGCAGCAGATCCTCCACCACCCTACAGCGAGGTGGGTCTGTCTGTCCCTGTCCCTACCTTGCTCCCTGGCTGACTGTCTTTCCCTACAGTCATTGCTGTTAAGGCAGCAGCAACAGGGGAGCGATGTGGCACCCTCTCTTGGGCGGATAACCAGGCCGCAGCCAGCCTGGGAGACTGTTTGGTGGCCAGCAGATCCAGGCCCTGAGAAGACTTCTTTCTTCTGTAGGTTGTTCTGAAGCCCTCCCTGGGGCTGACTCCTGCAGAGCCACCCCCTCCCTACAGCGTCAGGCCTGAAGAACACATAGAAGTACACAGGGGTTTTGACAGCCAGACCTTCTGACCGCCTTCCCACAGCCTCCTAGAGCAAGCCAGAGACTGCTGGGACTCGCCCCGTCCATCCTGCCATGTCTCTGGTCCTTAGTGGATTTAACGTATTGCTTTTCCTGCCCCGTTTCTCTCCGTCCTTCTCTTGTCCCGAAGGCCAGACGACAGCAACTGTATCCCTTCCCTCCCCAAGTTAAAGGCTGCCAGAAGGAAAGTGTCAACTCTTGGAGGTGCCTACAGTGGTTGGGCCACTCAGTGGAGTCAAGAGAGGTCCATCACTGCAAGAATATGAATCGGGACTGGACAGCGAGCTCAAAGATACCATGGAGGCATTTCTATACCTGGGGGAGATTGGCTGAGTGGCTCTGGACTACTTTCAGCGCCACCCACCTGAAGTGAGAAGGCCGTTTGTAACCCCCCACAAATGTGTTCACTAAATTTTTGCTGACTGTTGCTGAATTTGCCTCTGGCTGTGTGGGAGATGTGTGGGCAGGTGAGATCAGACATTGCTGGTGTGGGGTCAGGGAGTGTCAGTGTACCAAAATCCTACCCGTGGTGATGGTGCTGTGAGGAGGCTGGCTATGAGCCTGGGAGGATGGCCCGGGAAAAAGCCTGAAGTAGGATGGGAGCCAGAAGATAGCAGTAGTGCTGGGCACCTTTGAGACTGTGGTGGGGGAGGCAGGGCAGCTCTGGAGTCTCTGGTCATTTCCACACTGGAATCTCCTGGAGGGGACAAGAGATGCATACCTGCCCTGCCTGAGTTCTAGGACACCTGCTGCAGGGAGAGGCTTCTGGAGCTTAGTCCCCTACGGCTTATAGCAGGGAGTCTGGCCTGGGCTACAGAGAATGGTAGGGCCAATGGCTCAGGGTTGGGGCAGAGATGGGCACCTCCACCCTGACCCTTGCCTTGTACTGCTCCACACCCTGCTCTGTGCCAGCCTCCCTTCCAAGTGTAGCACTGACCATAGCCAGCACTTCTGGGAAACCTAGAGCTGGAAGAGGCCCCAAGAACTGACAGGTACCTCCGCTGGGGCTCTCCCCATAGCTTCAGACCCAGCAGGTGACAAGACCAGGGCAGGAAAGATGGCACAGGCCTTCACAAAGATGTTAGAGGCAGGGGCTGATGGAAAGGGCCCTGAGGGAAAGACGTGGGTCCTGATGTGGCAGCAAGAGAATGAGTAGAAATTTCCCTCAGGTGCAGGCGTGGGTGGCATCAACAGGACACACCGTGGACGCCATGTAGCTAACTCCAGTTAGAGACAAGCCAGCGCTGATGTCGCCCTTGGTGACGAAAACCCGCCCCATGCAGGGGGACATTGAGCAATGAGCTCAGAGTCCTAGAGGAAGATAAGGTCACCCTTGACCTGGAGGTTGCCTTTCTGTCCTTGAAGATGGCATGAAGCCTTTGGCTTCTCCTTTGCAACAGCAGAGTTGCCTGAAAGAGAGTGGCTGTCCTGATGCCCCATGTGGCTTAGACCCACAGGCAGAAATGACCACTTCCGGGGCCCTCCCGGTCGCTGTTGGGGTGGAAGGGATGTGACCTCTCCGGAGGGTTAACTGACGTAATCCATGTCACAGGTATTTACAAAGCTCCGACTGTGTGTGAGGCACATATTCCTGATCAGGGTGTCCAGGAACATACGGCATAGCGGTCTAGGGGCATAGCTCAGTGGTTAAAGCACTTGCCCAGCATGTACAAGTCCTTGGATTTCCCAGTACCACATAAAGATTAGCCAGGCCTGGAGGCATGCCTGTGATCCTAACACCCCAGGAACTTGGGAGGCTGAGGCAGGAGGATTGCTGTGAGTTCGGGACTAGCCTGGACTAGAGTGAGACCCTCTGTGTTTCAAAAAAAAATTAAAAAAAGACTTGGCAATTTCACTTTTAGAAAGGTCATACAACAGGTCTGATAGAGGTGCCTATTGCCACATGGTGGCCCAGGGTTAAAACTTTTCAGTGTCCTTTAATAGGAGCCTGTAAAAGATGCCAAGTGCTGGCCTGGAGGAATAGCTCCACCGTTAAAGCACTTGCCTAGCAAGGGCGAAGTACTTGAGTTTGATTCCTCAATGCCACATAAGCAGTAGCCCATGCCTACCGGTAATCCTCAGCACTCAAGAGCCTGAGGCAAGAGGATTGCTGTGAGTTCAAGGCCAGCCTGAGCTACACAGAGACCCTGTCTCAAAAAAAAAAAAAAAAAAAAAGCCAAGTACTTCCACATTGCTAATGCCCCATGGTCTACATTGACCTGGCACAACAACCATTATTTACTATTACGGAGAAAAGGCAGGTGGCAAAAAGTAGCCTTTGTTTTTGTATTGTTTAGTTTTTTGAGACAGGATCTCCCAGTCCTGAGCTTACTGTGTATCCCAGGCTGGCCTTAAACTCACAGCAATCCTCCTGTCTCAGCTTCCCGAGCCTTGGGATTATAGGCGTGCACTCGCACACCCAGTTTAAGATGCCTCTGTTTGTAAATATATATGCTATCATTGTGGTTTTAACTTTACTTATGTATATTTTTCCTTTGCAAATGTACAGATCAGATCTCAGAGGCTCTGAACCAGGCCACACTCAGGGACTGAGATGGAGCGCTGCCTCTTGAGGACAGCTCTGATTCTGTGGGCTTTCACCTTGTTCAGATTTCTACAGTGAGCAAGCGTTGCTTTTTGTACGTTCAAGAGATTTGTTTACTGGGATTTGTTTGTAGGCAGCTTTGGAAGTTTATGAAGATTTACCTGGTGAACTTGGACCCAGGGCAGTTGATCCTTTTCTGCCCTGCTGTGGAGGAGAGACTAGAGAGACTCAGACCTGTGGCACGCACCTGACATGTATGGGGCCCTGGGGAAAAGGCAAATGCTAAGTACTAAGTACTAAATATGGCAAAGCCAAGACACTCACCAGACATGTGAGGAACATATGAAGTCCAAGTGCCAAATCTGGGATGGGCAACAGCTGCAGACCAAGAGGGAGGAGTGAGGAGTGGCTGCTGGGCCAGGCCAGTGGGTAAGCAGATTCCCAGGGAGGGAAGTTGGTTTAGCAACTGAAACTCAGTGGATAAATCACAAAAGGTGGAATTAAGGGATGATCATAAGCACACACAGTGGGATGGATGAATAATGAGATCTGCCACAGGGCATTTGTCAGGAAACATGCAGCCAGGTTAGCCTCAGGAGGTGCTCCTGGGGCCCTGGACCCTTCGCAGAGGCTCCTTAGAGGATGAGGCAGTGCAGGGAAGGCTGCAGGGACCTGCTCCAGGGACAGAGGACAAGGGCACTGGGGGAAGTAGGAGGGAGAGAGGGCCCCAGCTGAGTTTCAAATTCAGAATTCAACTTCCAATACTACTTTCTGGGTACAGAAGCTTAGGCCTGTTTTCCTGCTTGCACAGGAAAGAGGCCAGCCCTTCCTACTTCTGGTAGGTTGTAACTCAGGCTCCAGAGTGGGGAACCTGCAAGTCAGCAGCGTTTCCTGACCCCCTCCAGCCCACTCAAGGGCACACCTCTTTTCTCCTTGTTCTGATAACCTCACTTCCTCCTCTCCAGCTGTGAGTCTTATCTCCACAGCAGTTGCCTAAGTCCGCTTTCCCCACCCACAGCCATCCTTACAATAATCCCTGCCCTGCCTCCAGCCCTTGGGGCTCTTCCCTGTCCATTGTCCTCACCTGCAAAACCCCAGACCCTGGTGGCTTCACCCTTTGCCCAAGAAACAGCGCAACTGTGTAATTGGACTCCAGAATCAAACCTGCAAGTCTAGAGCAGGCCCACACCTCTACCACATGACCTCACTCTTCAGATCTCCCAGTTCCCATCCCCAGATTCAGCTGGAATGCCACTACATCATTCAGAAATAGAAGAAGCCGGGCCTGGTGGCACTGGCTTGTAAGCCCTGCACTCTGGGAGGCTTGGCCACGTGGATCATATATTTGAGCCCAGCCTGGGCAACTTAGTGACTTAGCAAGACCCTGTCTCAAAATCAAAAACATGATTTTGGGGTATAGCATAGTACAAAGGCCCAAAATATCATTCCTAGCACCAGAAAAGGAAAGAAAAGGAGACAATTGTACAAGCAAGAGCTCCTGTCTCCTGCCCCAGCTCACTCCCCGCGTGTGGCCTCAGAACCCGCACGAAGCTCCGCCCTTGACTAGCCTTCCCTCCCTGGGTCCTACCCCTCCTGCTGGCCCAGGCCTGGCTCTACGGATCAACCCTATAACACTTCTCCTCCCTCGGGCTGCAAAACCATTGCATGCCTGCCACCCATCTTTCTGAAGCCCTCTGGGTTCTTCCCACCCTGTCAGCATTCCGTGCTGCTCCCAGCAGCCCTTTGCCCCGACCATTACATGACATGGCTCCTGTCCAGATCACCAGTGACCTAAATTTTGCTAAGGCCAAAGATCCATACTGTGGCCTCACCTCTCATTGGCATTTGACAGACTTGTCTAGTTCCCCTTGAAAAAATTTCTTTTTGGGCTCCTCTTCCCCTGGCTTTCCTCTGGCACGCCAACATCTGCCTAGGCTTCTGCATCTGCCCTCCTTCCGCGTCATCTCTGAGGGATGGTTGGCCCGGAGGCTCTCTCTTTAGCTCTCTTGTACTCATTTGCTCACTCCCATGATGACTGTCACTCAGTTCTGTGGCCTCACAGACCATCTGTTGTCAGCTGAATCTCAAATCTTTATCTCAGGCCAAGCCTTCCCTCTTAAGGTCCTGATACAAGTGCTTAACCACCCAACACCTTCCCTTAGAAGCCTAAGAGTGTCTTTTGGGCACTAGTGGGCTCTGACTTCCTTTCCCCTCCCCACTACATCCTTTCCTTCTCAAAGTGTCCTATTGTGATGAGTATTTTTTTTTTTTTCTGAGACAGTCTGTGGTCCAAACTGGTCCTGAACTGACTATGTAGCCCAGGCTGCTCTTGAACTGACAGTAATCCTCCTCCCTTGGCCTCCCGAGTGCTGGCCTTACAGGCAGGAGCCACCATCCCCAGTTTATGTGGCACTGGGAAATCAAACTCAGGGCTCTTGCTAGGTGAGCACTCTACGCTGAGCTATTCCTCCAGCCCCCTTTCACGGTTAATTTTTATGTGGTGCCGGGGAATCAACCCTGGAGGAACCACTCTAACCACTGAACTATGCCTCCAGTCCTGTGCTGGTTAATTCTGCTTGTCAACATGCTTGGCTTGAGAGATACTAGGAGATTAGCAAAGCACATTTCTGGGTGTGTCTGGGTGTATGGTATGGTCATCACCTTGGAGACTATGTCTCGACTCTGGCCTCTTTTTCTCTGGCACTTTCCCTGACTCTGCTATGGCTGCCATGAAGTAAGCAGCTTTCTTCCAACATGTTCCTCTTCCTGGAAGCGTCTGCTTTGGGTCCTCTGACCATGGACTGTAGCCTCTGGAACTGAGCCAAAATAAATCTCTCCCCCCTTAAGTTGTATGTGTCAGATAATCAGTCTCACCGTAGAAAGTGATTAATAGATGCATCATAGAAAAATGGTCCCCCCATCTGTCAGCTGTTCAGACCAAAACATAAAGGAGTTGCTGTATTCTGATGTCTCTTTCCCGTTCCCCAAGCCTGCCCCATCTCACCTCCCACACAGACCTGTGTCCACTTTTCACTGTTCCCTAGTCACAGCTGATCCCACGCCACTCACCCTTAGACCAGCTGTCCCAGTGACCTCCAGCCAGCCTTCCCGCTCCTCGCTCCACCTGTCCCCTACCGTTTATCCCACGCACGGCACTCAGGGAGGCATGAATTCAACCACCGCTCCTTTGCTTAAGTCCTTCAGTTGTTGCTCATTGCACTTGGAACAAATGCCAACCTTTATTTGTCACCCGCGAGACTTAGGAGATGAGGCCCCAGGCTTCTGGGCCGGATGGAGGGCAAATAAGAGTACTGACCAAAGGCTGCCCACAAGCTCATTGAAAAAGTCAAGATGTAGTTAAAAACTACATGCTCAACTTAGGTAAGAGAGGGAGGAGGGCTCCAGGAACTGAAAGGAGTCCACAGGAAGGTTGGAAACGTCATAAGCACATCAGAAGCTGAAGGACACAGCAGCTGGAGAAGCCGTCCCAGGCCGCGGGGGAAGGGCCGTGAACTGCCAGCATCCACGGACAGGTAAGCCTAGAACTGGGAGCCAAAGGAATTAACAGCAGCTGGTAGCCCCAGCCGCCAGAAGCAAGCCTGCAGGTAACAAAAACTGAAAATGCACTGCAAGCTTCCCCTTGAAGAGGCCTCCCAGGCCTTAGCGGACCAGGTCAGGAGAAGCCTTGCTTGGTAGCCATAATAGGGAGAGTGATGTAGGCAGGAGCCATTTTGAAAAGAGCTCGGGTCCAAACTGCTTAGGGTAAAAGAAGCCACAGATGGGCCACACATCAGGGAATTTGAGGACACTCTTAATCAGTGCCTAGGAAGGAACCTGCACAAGAGAAAGGCTGCCAAAGTCCAGAGTGGTTTGTGTGGTCATGGGGGGCACCGCAAAGGGTAGAAAGCCCCACCTTTGGGAAAGAGCTTTGCTGAGGGTGCTGGGTGTGAAAAAGGCATACCTTAGAGGCCATCGGACTGAATAAATAAATGCCTAAGGCAGGTGCAGTGGAGTACACCTGTGATCTCAGCACTCAGGAGGAAAGCTGAGGCAGGAGGATTGACATGAGTTCAAGACCAGCTGAAGGAATTTTTTGATAGAGAAGTAGAAAATCTGAAAAGAAATCTAGCTGAAGTTCAGGATGTGAAAAAATTATTTGAAGGGCTAGGAGCATAGTTCAGTGGTTAAAGCACTTGCCCAACAAGTTCAAGGCCCTGGGTTCGATTCCCCAGCACGACATATGCTGGGTATGATGGCACATGCCTGTAATCCCAGCACTTGGGAGGCAGAGGCTGGAGGATTGCCTTGAGTTGTAGACCAGCCTGGGCTACACAGTAAGTTCAGGACCAGCCTGGCCTATAGAATGAGACCCTGTCTCAAAAAAATAATAATAATCATAATCATTAGAAAGCAGGGGAACTTGGCTCCAACATTGTGAGGACAGAACTTCAGACCTTGAAGACAAGCGGAGGAAACTATTGCCATAATCAGGCATGACACTAAAATGAGAAGTGAACAAAGTAGCTGGGTCCCACAGCTGACGGATGACTCAGAGAACCAACCTCAGAATTATAAGTGTGGGAGAAAGCAGACGACAGCACAAAGGGTATGAAGAATTTACTCATTGAAATCATAAGAAAAATTTTCCCAAATCTGGGGAAATAAGGCACAAGAAGCTTCTTGAACACCAAAATAACATTGACCAGAAAAGAAGCTGGCCACGACACAACAATCCAAGAGGAAAAACTCATAAGCATTTATGTACCCATTTAGGTGCACTCAGTTACATAAAACAGTAATTACTTGACATGAAGGATCAAGTAGACCCCAGCACAATCATACAAAAGGCCTTCAGTACCCCACTCTCACAAATAGACAGGTCAACTGGACAAAAAAAATCAACAAATATCAGAGTTAAATCATACTATGGAACAAATGGATTTAACAGATAACCTATAGACTATTCTAGCCAACGTCAACAGAATACACCTTTTTTGCAGCAGTACATGGGACTTCTCCCAAAATAGATCATATCCTTGGACATAAGACATGCTTAAGTAAATACAAAAGAATTGAGATCATTCTCTGCATACTCTCAGATTATAGTGGAATGAAACTAGAAATCTACAACAAAAGAAACTAGAAACTCTAAATACAAATACATGGAGATTAAACAGTATGTTATCGAAACAAGTGATGGATCACAGGGAAAAAAAGAAATCAAAACCTTTTTAAAGCCAAATGACAACAGAAGTCCATTATACCAGAGTCTATGGGACACAATGAAAGCAGAACTGAGAGAAATTTATGAATGCATGTATGAAAAAACAGGTGCTGTATGAATAGCTCAGTGGTTAAAGTGCTTGTAATCCCAGTTCTTGGGAGGCTGAGGCAGGAGGATTGCCATGAATTTGAAGCCATCCTGGGCTCCATAGTGAGTTCAGGACAAGCTTGGATTACAGAGTGAGACCCTGGGAATGAAAGTTCATTTGTGATACTAAGTAAAATTGGTAGGGCAGTGGACTGCTTTTGGCAAGGTGGCTGGCATGATGTCCCTGTGGAAGTATCAACAAGCTAGTTCCAAGAGAAGTAGATTGAGATGCAAAGAGCACAGGCAAGTCACAGCCAAGGGGCCAGCATATGGAAAGGCCCTGGGGCAAGAAGGAGGTTGATAGTTGAAGGGAATTAAAGAAATCCTTCCTTGCTTCAAAATTCCAGAGTCTTAACAGAGGCTACATTTATTTCTTGGAGCTACTATGACAGATAATTATAAGACGAGTGCCCTAAAACAACAGAAATCTATCCTTTTGCAGCTCTGGAAGCTTGCCAGATGGTTTCTTTCTGGAGATTTTGGGGAGAATCCATTTGGTGCCCCAACCTGGGCTTCTGGTATTTCTTGATATCCTTCACTGGTGGCTCCCCTCTAGTCTCTGACTCCAACTCCACATAGCCTTAGGGATGTAGCTCAGGGGTAGAGTGTTTGCCTAGTATGTATGAGGGCCTGGGTTCAATCCCTAGTACCACCCAGAAAAGCAAAAACAAAACAAGAAACACTTCACATAATGTCTCCCTCCCCATCTCCGTATGTTCTACTTTCCTGCCTGATAAGAACATTTTACCCTAGATTTAAAGACAGTCTTAAATCAGGATGATCTCATCTTGAGATCCTTGTGTTAATTACATCTGCAAAGATGCTTTTTTTTTTTTTTTTTTTTTTTTTTTTTTTTTTTTTTTTTTTTTTTTTTTTTTTTTTTTTTTTTTTTTTTTTTTTTTTTTTTTTTTTTTTTTTTTT